>JAKOGI010000375.1:480000-530000 GCA_029747015.1 Carnegiea gigantea
TTTCTTAAATACTCTTCCCTAAACACTTTAAGCACTTCATTGAGTTTTCACCAATCTTTGAGTATTCATTGACACAATCTGTCGATATACCATAAGCCAGCATGGTTGCGGTGTACTTGGTGAGCGGCAACAACCCATGTTGACCATGACCATTGTGTCTCAACTAGAAGTACCCAAAATGACTCCCAAGGGCGTCAAGTATATGATGGAACAAGTGCTTTCACATCCACAATCTACGTCAAAAATAAGTTTGGTTGTAGATTAAGTCTTTGGCGAAGTAGTCCTTGGAGGGGTGACTGTGTGTTTCTTCTCAATCTCTCCTAATGAATCATTTGTTCTTTCTTGGTCTTCACGATGATGATGAAGTCCTCTGCTCTTGTCTAGCTTGTCTAAGCAGCATATGTAACTCTATTATCGTTATGTCAATTTCATTGCCTTGAACATATTCCAATATAGGTGTATAATCACTAGATTCTTCTAGTGTAAAGCTCAAGCCATATGATGATGACAATGAAGAAAATGAGGAGGATGAATCACTGAGTGTGAAATTTCTATGCATAATAAAGTTAAAACTATAGTATAATTCTGAATTGTATATATGAACTTAAAAATAAATGCAAACTTCAAGCTAAATGTGAACTTTAATATGTAAGTAATAAAAATTCAACACATGGACTTCAAAAGAAATATTTCATTGAATAAATTCAAGAGGTTCCATGCAACTTACAACAAACATTTCTAGAACTAAAAAAGCATAACATAGTATACATATTCTCCAACTATAACATAGGCTTCAATCTAAAGAGATTCGTAATCAGTTGAGAATGGTGTTTGATGGTAATGCCTCTTAATTTCTTCTTGAATACGACCATATTGAGTGCGATCATTAGGACATATCTCAGTAATGTTTATTCTCAAAATCCTGTCCTTGTACTTCATCTCCTTTAGGCACCGTTCCCTTTCTTTGAAGGCTTGATGCTGATCTCTCAGTTGAACCACATGCTAAACTGCTTCCGCCTTCTTCTTTTGGGCTGTGACATATCGTTAAAACATGGTAATTAGACCCTAAGACATACAACTCTTTGGTCATTAAATCCAACATCGGGGCCTCAACTACTGCCTTCACATTTTTCTTGGTGGCTTTGCTTCCAATTGGATGGATAAGCTGCCCACTTCTTCAGTTGAAGTATCTTTACTAGCGAGGGTTGGCGAGGTTTCAGGGGTTGCCAAAGTGCTAGGGGTACCGGGGTGGAGCTCTTAGAGTGTGTGCCCACCTCTTTTATCCTTAAACGTTTGGATGATGGTTCTGCAGATTGGTCACAAAAGGTCTCCCATTTAGATTGATCCTTCAGTAGTACCCGCCAATGCATGAGGTCAAGCCTTTTGCCCATTTTGGTATAATATAGATCATGGCATTATGAAGAATGGTTTCCTCCATTGCCCCACTTGGGTTCTGTTGATTCGCCTCTACTGCACAACTGCACCACTTGGATATCAATGGAGATGCCCGGTTCTAATGGGCAGTGCAAACCTTTCCCATTTTCTTTGCAATTCCATTGGGAGCATATTAGTTGAAGGTGAAGGAGACCTTACGTACTCCAAAACCCCAATTTCTTTTCATCCACCCCGGTGATGGGGTTGGTGCTTATGTTTATCTATGGTTTCACCAAGTGATCATCCTCCTTCATTGTCCACTTGGGGGCTACTCGCCATCTTCATTATTGGTATGGTTATTACTAGGTTGAGGACGAGGAGTTGATCAGGCCGTAGGATAAGGTTGTGGTGGATGATTTGGGAGGGAGGGCTTAACCATAGCTAAAACTTGGGATTTAGAGGGCATTGTGGCTTTGTGGTAAGACATTTTGGGGTGGTGGGTAATGTAGGGAACAATGTGGTGGGAATGGTTGTGAGTATTGTAGTTGGTATCGCCAATTAGGAGAGTTTGGGGAATTCATCATGCTATTCCTAGGTTGTTATTATGAATCATCACCACTTAGTAAGTTCATGAATGATTGTGGACTATTAGGATCCATTTTATGTTCGCGCCAACATGTTTTAATCAATAATATTTGATTTCAAATTTTCAATTCTAACACAGCATTTTGAAACATATACTATCTAAAGAATTATTCAAATAATTTTAATTTATATATGTTATTATATAAAGTAGTAATGTAAACAACTAAACATGTACGAGCGCATTACCTGAAATCAACATGTAGGATATAAATTGTTAAAACATATAAACATATTACCTAAAACTAAAAGATAAATTTCTAACTTCTTTTTAAGTTAACATGTAAAAGCCCAAACACTGTAAACATGTTACTAAAGAATTTACATTATGACGCTTGTGAATTCTTATTCATATTAATCATATATTGTAGCTAATGCTTAAATTTCAACTTATTCACATTTCAAAAATTGTTAATTTTGCTTATTTAATTTCTAAGTTCAACTTGAATGACACATGTATGACATGCTTTGTTCAAGATAAAACAAATTACCTAACATTATAAACATAAATTTCTAACTAAATTAAACATGTTAATTTCTATACATTGTAAGAATTACATTATAACACTTTTTAATTCCAACATACTCATATATTGTAACTAATACCAAAATTCCGGCTTCTTCAAAATTGTTAATCTCGAAGTTCAATTTAAACTACACATGTGTGATATATATTGTTAAACATATATAACATATTACCCAAAATTATAAACATAAATTTCTAACTTGTTTTAAAATTAAGCATGTTAATTTCTATACACTGTAAACATGTAATTAAAGAGTTTACATTATAACACTTTTTAATTCTAACATATTTATATAATGTAACTAATACTTAAATTCGAACTTATTCATATTTCAAGATTGTTAATTTCACATATTTAATTTCTAAGTTCAATTTAATTTATACTTGTATGACATATATTATTGAATATATAAACTTATATCTAACATTATAAACATAGATTTCTAACATCTTTTTCAATTAAACATGTAAATTTCTACAAACTGTATTAACTTCTAAAACATATAAACATATTAATTCAACCACACTAGTATATTTTAACTTCAATAACTAAATTAACCATATTCACTTTAAAATTTTTTTTACATTAGAGCAAACTTAAACATACTAGCATATTAATTCCAACATATGCCTAACATTTCTTGCAAACTTAAATATACTAACATACTAATTCCTACATATTAATTCAAACATACTCACTTCAACATATTGACTTAATAATTAACTTAAACATCACTTTTACACATTTTAAATTCTACCTATTTTAATTTTAACATAGTCGATAACTATTCATTCAAAATTAAACATATAATCATGGAAAAATTATAAATTTAAAATTTTAGCATATCTGACAAAGCTTGTCACTTCACTTCTTTCTTGATTCTCAAATATGCCCCCCAAATATATGCAAACAAAAAACATAGCAATAACTACTATTTCAAAAATATAACCCAATGACATAAATTTAAGTACATGATAAATATATAACTAAATTTTCAAATTAATTTTCAAATTAAATTTATAAATACTTACACAATAAATTGTTTGACTTTACTTCACCTCTTTCTTGAGCACCCAAACCCTTTTCACTTTTCACTTTTCACAATTTTATGTGATGATATTGAAATAAGAATTTTGGTGAGAAATTGACAAATACAATGGGTGTGTTTATAGACATATTTTTCAAACAAAAAAAAAAAAAATAGGACAAAAAATTTCACAAAAATAGTCATTGCTGTCACAAGCTTGTGAATATTACTGTTGCCTAGCCCAAAAGGCAAAGCCCAATAGTCAAAAGCACAAGATAACGTGTTTTCTTTTTCTACTACAAAATCATAACAAAATGCACACCTTTATATGCCCGGTTGAAACACTGCATGTTGGCCTGCAAACTGACCAAATTTTAAATAAAAAAAAAAACGAGTACTGGAATGTCTAATTGATCCAACACGCATTCTATTCGAGCCGTTCCAGTGGCTGCAAAGCCCATAATAGAACGTAGGGCTCCAAAATGGTATGCATTCCCAGCACTAGGAATGCTCTTATTTTACTCCTTCCTTCCTAAAATATTTTACCCCTTGGGGTGGGTTCCTTCACCAGACCCTGCGTGAACGCGGGATGCTTGTGTATCAGACTGTCCTTCCTAAGATATTTGCCCCTTTTTCTTTTTACAGAAGTCCCAAAACAAGGTACTTTTTTTTACTACTATTAGTATTAATAATCTTCTCTTTATTGTAAAATCAATAGAAAATAATGTATTAGATAATATATTCCTAAACAAGCTTATTCTCTATACAGGACAAATTTTATGGGACAGAGAATGTGAACAACTTTTCAAAAAATATGTATGAATCTTTGATGAAAAGTTAGTCAATGATCTGAACTTTTGGAAAACTAGTTTGTGCCTGTACTTTGATATGGACGTTTTAAATTTTTAAAAATTAATTAAAATAGCATATTTTGCATAAGATTGTCTCACTTAAATATTATTGTAAAATTGTCATATTTAGCTCTTTTAATAGTTATGAACTGATAGATGTGTAACTAATGAATCACCAAGAGTTTGTAATTTGGAAAAGACAAATGAATAAATATTTTGATGAGATTCTAAAATAACAATCCGATTAATATTTTAGGAAGTACATAGGTCTAGATATGCGGGAAAAAAATATATAGATTGTGTCGTGCTTTTTCATGGGTTTTTATATGAACGTAATAGTGATTGATGTAAAAATTAAAACTTGTACTTATATTATATAAGCTAAAAGTTAATAGTGTAGCCAAAAAAAAAAAAAAAAACACTTTCATAAACAAATGATAAGTTCAAGAATCAAAATGATATATGCAACAATATTTCAATTAAAAAAATAATAGTTAGAATGTATTTTATATGAATTTGTGCCAAACTTGTGATCTTAAAATGAGATTTCGTCTACTTGTATTAATCTTCTTATTAAGAATTTTAATGCTTCTAAATGACTTTACTAACCGTTTGGGCACACTATCTGCTTGTATTTTTGCATTTTATGTTTCTAAATGATCCTGCTAGCTGATTATTGACGTACACTATTAACCGATATTTTTGCATTTTTATTCTAAATGAAACCTTGATCATATAGCTAGCGCTTGACACCAATCTTATATGAATAGTTGATATACATTTTATATCAATTTGCATTGATCTTAGAATCATACAGTGAGATTACATCTATTCGTATTAATTGTTTTGTACGTGGTTTTAATGTTTCTAAATGATTTTATTCATTGTTGAAGCACAACCACCAACTTATATTTTTGCATTGCCATGTTTCTAAACATATGAATTTGCTAACTAATTACTGAAGTACACCATTAACCTATATTTTTGTTTTTATTTCTATCAATTTCTATAAACTAATATTCAATGCTTTTTAAAAAACTAAACTGAAAGAAATATCTCACAACAACAACAACAACACCACCACCACCTCCCAGTGTGGGTCTCGTTTTCGCGGGGTCTGGGGAGATCCAGATGTAGGCAGCCTTACCTCTACCGGCATCTTTGCCCGTAGAGAGGCTGATTTTACGAGACCCACAAAAACAAGATTTTTGTGCAAACATTTTGTAGAAGAGGGCTTTTGAGAAAATATTAAATGGAAAAACTATGGTTACGCGAATAAAACAGAGAGTCGAAACTAACCAAACCATGGAACAATAAAGCAGCGGAATGAAACATACCTTAACAGAGGTAGGCAAATAATGAGTCGTCCCAGAAGTGTGCACTACCTGCAAACCACGCGACAACATGGAAACCCACACCCAAACCTACCCTACTGCAATCGAAAGACAACTACAAGGCCAATTATCTGAGATCTAAGACCTTAATCCTATCCCGCCATAATCTCCTATCCTGAGCCATGTCCTCCGTCAATCCTACAACTTTTAAATCCTCTCTAATCACCTCATCCAAACTCTTCTTTGGTCGACCTCTCCCTCTTTTACCTATGGGGGTGTTAATCCTCTCACAACTATAATTAATATTTTTCCAGTTTAAAGAATATTACATGGAGGTATCAATTCTAGTCAGCTTGATCATATAGTCAGTGTTTTGTACTCCTGTGACCATTATTGGATTCCAGTATTCGACCAAAGAGTATGTATGAAAATTTGTTGGCTCTAATTTGATGTAGAACCAATATTTGGTGATACGATAGAGATTGATTGTTGAAGATCAGAACAGAAATGTAAATCTAGTGGCAGTATGGAAGATGAGAGTAGGAGAAACAAAGTTGAATGGGAGGCAAAGCCGAGAAGAGAGACATGCTGAGGGCATGAAAGCACTAATTGAGGAGAAGGTGGTGGTTGAGGGAGAGTGGAGATATGGAACGTTAAGGGAAGTCATGCTAGAATAAGAGAAGTTAAGGGGAGAGAGGTTTAAGGTAAGTTTTAAATTTTTTTTTTAATGAAAATTTAGGGTGGTTAGACAAGGGCTAAATCAAAAATTTTGAAATTTGAAAATTGAAATTTAAATAGATATTATTAGGGAGTAATTTTGGAGGAATGTGTAGAATTCTAGTATTAAGGGAGGGAAAGCTTGTTAACCCCTCATTCTACTAGTTATAATATAAAGATTAGCTATTGACATTAAAAAATAAATTCAAGAGGCTATTTTGCCAAACCTAAAAGTCCAAACAACTGATTTGCCTAGTACTATTTTTGGCCCCAACAAAGAGCGACGGAAGAAAAACTCTTTAAAATACTTTGTTTACCACACGTCCAATAATTAGATGCATGCATCCAAAAAACCAAAAAAAAAATGGATGCATAAAGTGGACAGTCAAAAGTGAGGACAAGAATATGCTTGAGAATATATTGGAATATCCATGAACTACATTGCCCTAAAAATGGAAAAAAAAAAGGGAAAAGAAATTCCTTCCTTGAGGAGTAAACAACAAGCTTGTGTTTGCTATGGGTGAATTGATAATTGGGAATTTAAATGGAATGGAGAATTCAATTTTGAAAATCAATATTCCTTTATGTATTTTCATTCTCTTATTTGACACATGAGAATTCAAATTAGAAATAAAATGACAAATTTATTAACATATTCTTAATATAAGCAGGTGACTTCATAATTTAATGGTAACTAGTTTGTGTTTGTGCATTTACACAGATATTAAATTTTAAACTAATTCAAATATTGTAGTATTAGGGTAGAAGAAAAATAATTTAACAGTGTAGAGAAATAGTCATTCCGAGATATACATGAAAATGCATGAGAAATAAAAGATACAATTAATTAAAAACTAATCCTAAAGCAAATCAATCATCCCCAAATAGAAACAGAAGCAGTTACATAATAGGAATGAAAAATTGGTCAAGCACAAAATGAAATTAAAATTGAACAAATCAATCCATGGTGATGATCTTCTTCTTCAAAAGAAAAATTAAAGAACATAAACATATTAATTGAGCCCAAGGTCATAAGGTGATGAAAGAATACTTTTCTTAGCTGCATAAAAGGCAGTCCTTCTTTATTAGAGCAATGGATGTTGTAGTGCAACAGCCACAACATATATCCTCATCTACGGTGATGGACTAAATTTATATGTGTCCTATTTGACAAACAACTATTAGCTGTTAACTATTTCTATTAGTTATGAGTTGTTAGCTATTTCAATTAGCTGTTTCAGTCAACTGTTTTTTAAAAAATGTGTTTGATAAAGTTAGTTCTTTTTAAAAAATGTATTTGATAAAATTTGATTTATGCCCATGTCTCTTATTTACCATTGAAGATGATTTTTTTTAATTAGTTGGTCACTTATTTCTTTTTCAATATGAATTAAATTTACGTGATATGTGCAAATTACCTTCATTCATATAATTTCATTTTATAACTAGTTGTTAAATCTTCTTATTGATCTATACATGACTTATTTTTTAAATCTAATTTTCTTTTCAATCTAAATTAAAAGTTATGTGATGTTTAAGACCCATAACACAACCTCATTTTGTTGTTCACTTAGAAAAATTTCTATTCGTTATTAGTTTAACTTTTTCAATATGAATTGATTTTTTTTAGGCGGAGATAAATAGAGAATTAAAATTTGCATTACATTTAATATTACTATATAAAATTAGCAAAACTTAATGATTTTATGTTTTTATCAACCACTAAATAAATTATGAAGGTATGGTTACTATGGATCATTAGTTAATTTGAATTTGAAGAAGCAAGTAAAACTTAGAAGAGAGAGTGCAAGAAAATATATGAATTTTGTTTATGATAGTTAATCAAGGAAAATTTGGTCTTTTAGATTAAATCCCCAAATAGCCAACCTAAAAAAGCTACAGATGTTAGCTTTTTGAAAAATAGCTTTTTGGGCTGAAAAGTTATTTAAACAAGCCATTCACTAAAGTAATGGACAATAATATTTGTAAGCTAATAAAAGCAAAAGATTATAATTGATCTTAAATTTCTTAGCATATTTATAGAAACTATTATTCCCCTAACTTCCAATATGATGATCATTGGAAAGTCCCCTATATGTTTTCATTTCTTTTTGAAATGTGTTTTTCGGTTCAAGAGAAGTCTCTAGTATGCTTAGTTAATATTTTCTAGATTTCATAGAATTTTGGATAAGGATTTTAGGAGTACAGCCAAATTATGTGGCTTTATATTAAATGTTATGGTCGATAGCTCATTCTCTCTGTTCGTAGGGGCTTAAATATTTTACCTCTCCTAAAAAAAAGTGAAACTTTGATGGTAAAAAATAAAATGGAGAATTCTTTACGATCTTAGAAGTTACAGAGTTTGTGGTATATTTTATTTGCTTTATTAAACTTAGTGTAATGAAAATATCAAAGTTTAAAATTTTAAAATATGCAATAAAGGAGGGAATGAATATTGTGACTTGTTTTCGGTGGAATTCAATTTGTTGTCTAGGTTTATTTGAAGTTACATTTAATTTTAATATAAATCATTATTCTTTTCATTGAGTCAGTATATATATGTATCTACTAAACTCATCATAAGTATGTCATAAATTGATGATTGAATGCTAGCTTTTGTAACTAAAAATAGAATGAAAATTTCTTTATGATCTTAGTAGTTATAGAGATGGTGACATATTTTATTTGCTTTAGTGAACTTACTATAACAAAAGTAGTAGAGGTTAACATTTCAAAATATGCAAAAAAGGGAGGGAACAAATAGTTTCACTTCTCTTCGGCAGAATCCAATGTGGTGAGATTCTTTAAAAAAAAAAAGAAATTAAATAACAAAAACGTATCGATTGAGCCAAAGTTTATAGGTTATTACAACATTACTTTTCTCAACTACATAAAGGACAATACTTTTCCAACAGAGCAATAGATGATGTAGTGTAACTCATATGTCACAACATATATGATCACCTATAATGAGGGACTAAATTTACATAAGAACTAAGCACTAATAGACAGTAACATGAGTAAGCCAATAAAACCAATAGAATATAGTTGATCTCAAATTTAGCTATTTATGAACTATAATTCCCCTAGCTTCCAACCAGGTGATCCTTGAAAAGTCCCTATATGTTTTCATTTCTTTTTATGTGTGTTTTTGGTTTAAGAGAAGTCCATCAATAGGATGCTTAGTTGATATCTTCTTAATTTCATTAAATTTTGGGCAAGAATTTAGGACTATACCCAAATCTAGTGGCTTAGGATTAAGTGTTATGGTTAAAATTCCACTATTTTCCTTTGTAGGAGTTAAATGTTAGATCTCTCCTTAAAAAAAGGTGAAATTCCGATGGTGAAAATAGAATCGAAATTTCTTTATTATTTTGCTTTATTATATTTAAAATCTAAACACAACTTGAAAAGGAGGGAATGAATATATAAGTGTCATATGAACCCAGAAATCCTCTTAAAGCGCTACGTAAGAAAGGACTACATTTAAATTATGATATAAATTATAAGTATGTCATAAATTGATGGTTAGTGTTTGTTTTCGTGAGGAAATAATTTTGGATATAATTGTTATGTGTGAAGATTTTGTTTCATTTGTCACTGCATATACAATGTTCATTATTTCCCTTTATTATATTTAAAATTTAAACATAAGTCAAAAAGAAAAGAATAAATACAGAAGTGCCATGTGGACCCAGAAATATATCCCTCTTGTATCCAAGCCCCCTACCTAAGCACCACTGCTGGTAAAAGTTTTCTCTAGAGAGAGAGGGAGAATTCTCTTGAGAGAGAGAGAGAGAGAGCCCCCTTGTGAGACATATGCCTTTTCGATAATGAAGAAGCCTCCAGACCCCTCTAAGTTTTCTCACACTGCGCTCTTGCTAGCCCCTCGTCTTCTTCTCAACCACCATGGCTATTCGCCTTTACTCTAGCCCCATCAAATTAAGGCCTCTCATCGTCATATTTTTAAGCCCTTTCTTCCTGATTTTTGCGACCTTGATTCTTCAATTACTACAAGCTCTTGGTGTAAGCATGATTCGGCTTGTAGATCCACCGTTTGCCTTCACAAATCCACCGGTATAAACTGGAGATTGACCTCACCAATGCTTAGAGCCGCCGAATTTCATGGAACTTTAGACATTGACGCGGTCGGAACCTCTTTTGGTCAGTTTGTCAAAATTCTCGTCGATTCCACTTCATCCAAGGTATGTTATCTCCACTTCTGGATCTCTTACCCTTCTCTGGATTACCCCCTTGGTCTTCGAGGCGACATCTTTTTTCGTGGATCTATATTGGTCGAACCTGTTCATTTATCACCTTCAATGGGTTTCTGACTTGAATTTGGGAACAAAATTAGAGTGTTTTGATTTTATTAGATCTTCATCGATTATAATTACCTTAACAAGGTTTCTTAGAATTAAGGGTATCATATATTATTGTGATATTATCGTCCATGGTTCTCAGCCTGCTCGAAAATTGGAATTCTCTGTTAAATGGGGCTGTTGGACTCTTCATGAACCTAGTTGGCTTGCTTGGAACTTCCCCCTATTTCTTATTTGGGATTGGTTTAGTGGTATGTCTGCTACTAATGATGCAAGCTATCATGCTATGGGTGTTTGGACCTTCGGTCATGGCTATCTCATCACATGGACCTTCCATGTTTGGCCTTGGGGGATCATTTTGTTCCCTAAGCTGACCTATGTGAATAACATTCTATTATTATATTTTGTTTTGCTCTAAATGGCTGCTTATCAATCTTTAAGGGTTGGTTTTAATTCCAATTTCTATGTGTTTTACTTACAGTTAGGCGAATCGACCTTGGTGGAGCAGGCTAGTCTTGAATATTTTAGAATTACCACATGATGCAAGTACCTCATTTAACGGCATTGTTATGGTCCCTTTGATGTTTTCAATCCCTCCATGTGCAATGGAAGCACATGTTGATCCTCGTTCCAAGATCATCTGTGTTGCCATTAAACGAAAGGTCTTACTATGTGAACTTCTTCCTAGTAATATGGATTTGTTATTTGTTATTGAAGTTGCTACGGTGAGAGAAATGCATGGTGAGATTGATCTCTCCTGCAGTTCCAAGCCTTTATTCAGACTGCCTTCGGGCCCAGACAAATTTTTGTGTTTTTATTTCTTTGGTTATACTTTTATGTCACGCATCAACAAAGTGATCTTTCCTAACCTACATGTTCTCTCAGTGATTTTTTTAAGTACCCAGATAATATTTGTGAGAATGTAATGATGTCTGATGACCCAGAGGAAAGCAATCGTGTTCCTGTAGTGATCTCTGTTCATATTTTCAGTATGTTTACTTGCGTATGGCATGAGAAGAGGTTGGTTCAGTTTTTCTCGACCTTCCTTTCAAATGCTATTTTAGATAGTGATAATTGTATTTTTTTCCTGCCTCACTAATGAGGTCACCTTATTATATTATTCCAGATGGTATCATGCGTTGGACATACATTATTTGCTTTCGGATGCCATTGCACTCCTATTTGTTTGATAAAATTACCAACACATCTGTTCTTGGTTGCAATGCGCATATGCAATTTTGGCATTTTGGCTCAGTTTCAACTAACGTTGAATTATGGCTGACTTTGTACTTTAGTACTTGTATTTTTCACTAGATTTATTTATGTTTTCTATTTAGCTCTGAGTTTGGGGGGAATGTGGAAAAACCTTTCTAGTTTTTCCTGCGGTCTAGCTTCTAAGGCTTAACAATGACCGAACACGGTCCTTGAATGATTTATGCATGCTATTTGCACGATGTATGTCATTAATGATTTCACATATGTCCAGGTTCCCACCGGAGGGGGATATTTCAATATTAGTTTCTTAATGAAAGTTGAATGTTGGAATGTCCAAGGCGTTAAAAAAACGCAAGTTGTACAAGAAGTGAAATTCTTGGTAAGAACTCATAAGCCTGATATGCTTTTTCTGCTGGAAACTATGGTTAATGAATCAAATATATGGAGGATTCTTCCCCTAATGGGATTTAAATATTTTGATTTTGTATCACCAATTAATCACTCTGAGGGTATTGCGGTTCTTTGGAATAACGACAATATCCATGCTTCAGTCTTACTAAAAGAAACGAAAGCTATTCATATGCTAGTTCATGTTCCAGATAAGGTGCAAAATTCTGTTATTTCAGGAATTTATGCACCGGCACAAGCTACAGATAAAAGTGAATTTTTGATTCATTTAGTTGAGCTAAATAATGTTATTGATTTACCTTGGTGCCTAATAGGAGATTTCAATGAAATATTGTGTCCTAATAAAAAAATTAGGAGGCCAACCTACTACTATTAGATTTCATCGTTTAAATAACTTTTTATCTGTCATTAATGTTGAATGTGTTCAAGTATCAGGCCGGCTATTTACTTGGAAAAAAAGGATCCATACTCATCTTATTTATGAAAGCATGGACAGAACTATGATTAGAAAAGATTGGATTACCTTGTACCCCAATGCCTACGAAACACATGGTACCTTCTCTTGAGCTGATCATTGTCCTATTGTTATGTCTACTCAAGCTCAGCTACCAAAAGCTAAGGCTTTTCCCTTTCGGTTTCAAAATTTCTAGATGAAATATCAAGATGTTGATATTATTATCTCTAGAAATTGGCGATATAACCACAATGAAACCAATATGTATAGAGTTATACGAAAACTAAGATGTGTTAAGCATGATGTCAAAGATTGGTCCAAAAGATACTTTGGTAATTTTAATGATCAACTCACCAAGAATGCAGTTAAAATACATTATGTGGAGGAGAGACTGATAACTAACCCTAATAGTCATAGATTTAACTCCGGGATGCAACGATTGTTGAAACAATGAGAGAAAATGATGTTGTTTAACTAGAAATATTGAGAGAAGTTAGCGCGGAAAGAATGGTTAGTAAATGGTGATAGAAATTCTAAGTTCTTTCAAAATAAGGCCAATGAAAAGGAAGAGGAAGCTAGTCATGAAATTGCGGGATGATTGTGGCATTTGGATTGATGACCACAAAATGATTGCTGAGAAATTCATTTCAGATTATAAGCAAAGATTAAAATCCATGCATACTAGAGTATTACCGAACTTAGGGTTATTGAAATTAATTTCAGACCTTGATAATAATGAGTTTATTAAACTTCCAAATTTAGAAAAGGTCAAAACTGCCTTGTTTAGTATTGATTCTAGTAAGACACCAGGACCGAATAGTTTTGGTGCAGGTTTCTTTAAGAATTATTGAAAAATCATCAAGAAGGATCTTTTTAACTGTATTCTTGAATTCTTCATAAATGGCAAAATTCTTAAAGAGATTAACTATACCTTTATCGCTCTTATTCCGAAATCAAATACTCCTACACAGACTAGTTATCACAGACCCATAAGTCTATGTTCTATGATTTATAAAATTATTTTGAAAATTCTTGTTAACATGTTGAGACCTCTACTCGACCGTCTAATTTTTCCTTTCTAAAGTGCCTATGTACCTAGAAGATCTATTCATGATAATATTCTGCTAACGCATGAAATTATGCATAAGTTTAAGAACCTTAAAACTAAGACTGCTTGGACAGTTATTAAATTAGACATGGAGAAAGCATACGATAGAATCGAATGAGATTTTATTTTAAAATGTCTACAAGAGCTAGGTTTTCATCCCACTTGGAATTCATGGATTAAACAATGTATCTCTTCAATTTCGTACTCAATCATTGTTAATGATGAACCTAATGGCCTTTTTTTCCCGACAAGAGGGATTAGACAAGGGGATCCTTTTTCCCCTTATCTATTTATACTGTGTATGGAAGCCTTAAACAATATGCTTCTAAAAGAAGTTAATGCTCCAAGGTCTAGGGTAGAAGTTAAGATCTGTCCATCATCTGTCAAAGTTCCATGCCTAGTTTTTGCTGACAATTGCCTATTGTTTTGCAAAACTAATTTAGGAAGTTGTACTAAACTAAAAAGCATCCTTGACTTCTTCTGTTCAACTTCAGGACAATTAGTCAATTATCACAAATCTACATTGACTTTCTCGCGTAACGCAACAGATACACAAAAGTAACTAGTGACTGCAATATTCAATATTCCGCATAGAGAGTCATTGGAAAAATATCTAGGATGCCCTGTTTGCCAGGGTAGGCCTTCTTACTCAACTTTCCAGAAAATTATCAATAAAGCAACTACAAAATTAGAAGGATGGAAGGCAAACTATTTGTCTAAAGTAGGTAGAACAATTCTCATATAATCACATTTAGAATCACTCCCAACACACACAATGCAATGTGTTGAGTTACCATCAAGTACTAGCAAATATTTAGACAAATGTAAGAGAGAATTCTTCTGAAAAAATCCAACATAGAAAAAGGTCTACCACTTATAGCGTGGGATAAGGTTTGTAGGCCTAAAAACAAAGGTGGTTGGGGTTACAGAAAACAGAAGCTGTCAATGAGACCTTTCAATGTAAATTGACCTGAAAAATACTTACTAATATTCCTAGTCTTTGGGTCCAATCTATGAGGGTTAAGTACCTACGTTCTACAAACCTATTTTCTTGTACACAAAAAAATACAGATTCGTCAGTTTGGAAAAGCTTACTGAGATGCAGGGGTCTTCTACAAAAGGGTATTATTTGGAAAGTAGGCAGAGGGGATGAGATCTCCTTTTGATTTGATAATTGGATCAAAAATAGAAATTTAGTTGAGATCTTGGATGTATCCAAAGACAGTGTTGCCCACCCTGAAGCCAAAGTTTGCGAGTTTATTCAGGATAGTTGAGAATGGGATGTTCTCAAATTAAAACAATTTATCAATAATCATTATGTTGTACAGAAAATTAAGGGTATCACCATACCCATCCATGAAACTAGTGACCCCTTTTGTTGGGGGTTAAATAGCTCAGGTGACTTCATAACAGAATCAGCCACATGAACAGCTCATGATATCCAAGTGCATAACTTTTCATCATGGTCATAAAAATGGATTTGGAATATTGATACCTTGCCTAAAATCAAAGTCTTCTTTTGGCAGCTTTGTCATAAATCCTCACCTACAAGAGGTACTCTTCTTAAAAGGGGGCTTAATATTAACCCAACTTAGCCCCTTTGTCTAGGTGATATAGAGTCTATATAATATCTCTTCAAAGATTGTCAAATGGTCAAAAAAGTTTAGGATCTAGCAGCAACGCATTAGTGGCTTCCATCTGTCTTTTCTCCCATAGGATGCCATGATTTTTCACATTATATAAACAAGATACATTCCTCCCATAATCCAAAATTGGAAGAGAAATTCTCATTTATCTTGTGGAGTATTTGAAAATCTAGGAATGCAATAGTTTTCAATAATGGCATTTTCAATCCTGTTGCATGCCTAGTTCGAGCAAAAAAAGCAAATGCAGAGTGGAGAATCCGAACTCGTATATTGGTTGATCTTTTTTTAGGGGACCTTCTTCTTGCCCTACTACCTCAATTCATATTGTGAGGTGGTATCTCCCATCACTAGGATTCGTCAAACTCAATTTTGATGGATCCCTCATCAGTAGCAGGAGGCTTCATCATCTTGGATTGGACGGGAAAACTTATAAAGGCAGGAGCGAGCTATTACGGTGATACATCTATTTTAATTGCAGAAGCGAGAGCATTGCGAGACGGACTAAAATTAGTAATTCAGGCAGGGTTCAGGAAGATAGCTATTGAAAGTGACAACAAGATAGTGATTCAAGCACTGAAAAGAAAGATTCAAATTCCTTGGCAAATATCAAATATTATCAAAGACATACATATATGGCAGACTCAAGGTATCCATTTACTCATCACCCACATTTTCAGGGAAGCAAATATGACAGCTGATTAGCTTTCCAAGTTTGGACGCTTAGTTACAACATCTTTCTCTTCAGATACTTGTTTTTCTCCATCTCATAAGGCTATTTTGGCAGATGATGTAGTTGGATGCACTCTTGTGAGAAGAGAAGCTTAACATCCTTATGGTTTTATTTACCCTTATTTAAAATAAAAAAAATATGGACCCATAAATCCTCTTAAAGCGGCACATGGAAAAAAATTACGTTTAAATTATAATATAGATTATATTTGCTTCTTTCAATCTTATTTCCAGCTCCACATTCTAATTATCATTTGCTTCTAGCATTCCATTTTTTTTAAAAAAAATATCTTGTCCCTTTTTCACATTTTTTTAAAAAACGTGGTGAGAAATATTTATTTTTCAAACAAGGAACATTGGACTGAAATGATAATAACATTGAACATCAGCATGCTTGCTTATCACAAATGCCTTTAGTTTTAGATGATGATATTCGCATTTATATTGACGTAAGCCTGCCATGCCTAATTGTAATATTTGGTCCTTAATATATATTTTTTTTAAAAATAATTAATCATGGTTTCTTCTAACCCTTGTCAACATTGATTTAGTTTAGTAGTTAGTACTTGTTACCTAATTCCTTGAGCTTGTGCGTTGATTGATTATTAATGATTTGGTGGTGTATGGGTCAACTTACAGCACCTTGACTTCTAGAAGGGTATAAAACGAAGAAACAAAAATAGTGATGAAAATTATAAAATTTAATTAGAGAGACCAAAGTTTAATTAATTATGATACTAAATTTTAACATAGCACATAATATACACATTTTTTTAAAGAACGAACTCCCTATATCCTGAAAAGAAAATATGTTCAATTAAGAGAATTTATAAGTATAAGTTTACATAACATGTGAAGTCTATCTAAATCCGATAATCTGTTATAATTAAAAAGTTGATTTTTTCTCTAATAGAAAAAAATCATGATATTGAATTTTCGTAACAGTTTTAGAGGAGTTATATATACACCATAATTTTTTTCCGATTTGATCCAAGAAGTGATAATGACTTGAAAGAACACAAGCTCACAAGGCCAAATAATGTTGGCAATGCAGACAAGCTTCTAAACGAGAAAAACACAATAACAAGGTAACTATCAGAAAGCAGCCAAAAATACAGGACTAATTGAAAGTCATCAAGTAAAAAGATCCCTGGGCAGAAACTTTTGCAGCCCTTAATTGACGAACAACAATGCAACTCGATGGTGAAGTCCTAATCACTAGACTTGTTTTTTTCCTTTTTTTCCCTTCCAATAATTCATCATTCATGATAATTTAGGGCAAATGGTATCAAAAACATATAAGACAATTGTGATATTTTCTCAGGTGTCTATTCAATCAATACCCTTATCTGCTGCGATTGGTCATATAACAAGAATGATTTAAATCGATAACTTAATATTTATAGTTGCTGACTCTTTCAATAATCTATCTGGGAATTTATATAGTTTAGGAAATCTTGAGAACAAAAAAATATAGTTATATTTATAAAATATCAAGCTGGTTTTTTTCAAAAAAATTTCAGCGCTTGAATTAGTTATTACATTCAAGTAGAAACAGTTTTTTAGACTAATTAATCATTGGCAACACCAATAAAACAAATGACATATTTTAAATAGTAGGAAGCGAAAGAGTACACTTTCTAAATAAATAATATATTTTAGGCCAACTACTCAAAAGCAATACGTACAAAATAGGCAAGATTACAGTCCCGGGTTAGTTGACTCTATAAAAGATTTTAATTTCAATATTACAACTGATACTTGTCATTGATTTAATAGATATGTAATAGACTTTGGTTAAATTGTAAGGGACCTTGATTTATTTGAAGCATTATTAGGCATTAGCCATAGTAATTCTCAATGGAATTGAATAAATAGTAATTTGTGGGAAACTGGAATACTAGAAGTAAAATCATATTTATAGGGCTATGCTTCTTCAAGCTTCCTAGGGTCAAGCACTAGTATTTGACTCTTGTAACTTTTGCCCCTTGTAATCAAGGGCAGCCCCTAATGCTTTTGCCCCCTTTTGCCCCAATATCAGTATCTATTTTAAACTTTTGTCCCTGTTCTCTCTCCCTTCCTCCCCTTCTGCCATGAAAAGTCACCACTTTCCACTTTCAACTTCCAATTACACAATGTTTACATCTTCTCATTAAGAATACGTATTTTCAATTTATCATAAGTATATATTATAAATATTTAGTAACTTTTATCATAATTCAATATCCTTTAGTACAATTCAATATATTTCAGTATTGTTAAGTATTTATTAAAAATACCTAATCATATATTCTTCAATCATTCAATATATTTTAATATATTTAAATATATTTTGGTGCAATTTAATATATTTTAACATATTTTAACAATATATATTAATAAATACTCCTGATAAATGAAAAAGAGCACGCCCTAAATTTTATGCAACGCTACGTGCCTCCTTTTCTCCCCTAATAGCCAGTGTTGTTTGGGGTGATTTCATCCACTTTAAAACACCCTCTGGCCTCTTCTTCGTTCTTTACATCTGAATTTACCCAACTCCTCTTTCTCCCGTCTTTCCACACCAACCCTAAGCAAAAATACCGGCGAAATTGTCTTGACCGATCCAACTCCACTAAATCCCTGCATTAAGTAACACAAATATGAACAGATATGCTTTTCTGGGTATCAAATAATATTCTGATTTTACCTCCCATACAAGTGAATACTAATCAGATTATATATTTTTCCCCCCTGCTTTCATAAAGGTGTAAGCTCAACTGCACCTTTCTACTCTTTCTCTCTCTAACTCTCTGCCACCAAACTCACACAAGTGATCTCTCTCTTTTTGGTATTCATTCTTGTTTTGATCGTCATAGTTTTTCTGATCTTTCTGTTCAAAAGGGCTTCATGATGATCACTGCTGTGAAGCAACCCATAATTTGTCTTACTAATCCTGATATTTTGAGGAGGAAATCATTGATACCCACTTCGCAATTTGCTCCTTTTTCCCGAATAATTTGTCGAAAACCCAATTTTTCGATCAATGAAAGTGCCCATCTTTCTCAAAGTTCCGATCTTTGGATCCAGAGACCCCTACGTGTTGCCAAAGTTAAGGGGTTGGGGTTTACTGATGGATTGGTTAGAAAGAGAAAGCCTCTGATCAAGTGTGAAGCTTTTGAGGCGGATCGGTCTCAACCCATCGAGCATGAGAGCCCTAAAGTTCCGGGGGAGGCTGCCAGGAGGGTTAAAATTGGGATTTATTTTGCAACATGGTGGGCTTTGAATGTGGTGTTCAATATCTACAATAAGAAGGTGTTGAATGCCTTCCCTTTCCCTTGGTTAACCTCCACTTTGTCTCTTGCTATGGGCTCTTTGATTATGTTGGTGTCTTGGGCAATCAGGATTGCTGAGCCTCCTGAAACTGATTTTGAATTCTGGAAGGCCCTTTTCCCTGTAAGTTTTTAGCTTTTTTTGTTGAATTCTGACTTAGATAATTCTTGTTCATAGAATTTTAGAAGCAAGTTGTCTCTTTTTTTTGTTTTTTTGGGTTTTTGCATTACAGTTTAAGATGATTGTGTTTTTGTGGTAGGGGGTTAGTTCTTGATTCATATTTTGGATGCATGTGTTTGATATATCAGTTGGTTGACTATTCCTAATGCAATTTCAGGTAAAATTAGGGTTGAATTTCCTTCTTTTATAGCGTACTAGTATCTGTCTGGCCAGATGAGTTTCTGTCCTACAACTCCACCACCACTAACCATTGATGCTACCTGCTCGAGTTCTGGGGAGATGTAGATGTTGGCAGCCTTACTCTTATAAGCGTATAGATTACTAGCAAGTATAATTTGATCATCTGTCATGCTTCATCAAGTTGGAAACAACTTAATTTCGTCTCTAACTCACTGTAGAAGTTTGGTTGCTATTATAAAGTTACAATTCAAAGGAAAGATAATAGTTGAAGTTGTTGTGTTGGATTCTGTTACTTGGAATCAGTTACAAGTATCCAACACAAGTACAGGATTGCATCTCAGTGTTGACTCAACCAATTTCTGAGATTTTTGCATGTTTTGGTCTAAATTGAAGTGTCAAGTGTCTGTATCACTTGTAGGAGTGTGGAGTGTTTGACCTAGGTTCTTCAAGTGAACAAAGATGATGGGTAAAACATTTTTAATTAGTTAGCAGAGTGGTTACTAGCTTCATGTTTAGTATTAGTTCTTATGCTAATAATGAGATAATGTACCATGCGCTTGAAAGAAAGTGATGGTGAGTTTAAAATGAGATTTAAGTTGATTTGTCCCGCTAGTGGTTATAAAAGCACTTCATTAGTAATTGTCTTAAATACTAGTACTTTTCATGTCATGTCTGTTTATTTTTGCGGAATATTTGGACCGCATTGACAAGTTCTGTAACTTTTTTAACATATGCTTTTTGGAAGGTTGCTGTTGCACATACAATTGGGCATGTAGCTGCCACAGTAAGCATGTCAAAGGTTGCGGTTTCATTTACCCATATTATTAAGAGTGGCGAGCCTGCTTTCAGTGTTGTGGTATCAAGATTTTTGCTGGGCGAGACATTTCCAGCAGGGGTATACATGTCATTGATCCCCATCATCGGAGGTTGCGCACTTGCAGCTGTTACTGAACTTAACTTTGACATGGTTGGTAAGGGATCTGAAACACAATACTATATGGATGATAGTTTAAGATTGTCGGTTTATGGATCACGCTCCTTGAATAAGTCTTCCTGTTCGTATGCATCATTTTATGTCGTGAAGTAGGACTGCTAAAACGTTTGAACTGAGGTGCAGTTATTTGAGTTATCTCTTTCTTGTTCTTTGGCCTGCTTACTCAGTTACCCACTTACCCCTTATCCTGTGTTTAGATTTGGCATTTGATTTCAAAAACTGATGTACAAATGTTTACATCTTACTAAGACGTGGATTTGAAATTTGATCTAGATGGATCTCCATAAAAGAACTAAACCTGATGCCTGATCTTTGTCTCACTTTTATGCATCTGTTTGAGTGACATAGTCTTTTCCTTGGTGTTGGATAGCAATATGCCTGATAGATTTCAAGCAATTAGAAATTCTGATTAGAAATATTTTCCCTTCTTTTCTTTTCTATTTCCAGAAGCTGTCAGTTGACACTTCTGCAGTTTTTTCTGGGTCCTGAGTATGGTATTTGTGTGTCTCTTTCAGGTTTCATGGGGGCAATGATATCAAATTTGGCCTTTGTCTTCCGCAACATATTTTCAAAGAAAGGAATGAAAGGGAAGTCTGTCAGCGGGATGAACTACTATGCCTGTCTGTCAATGCTGTCTCTTGTTATTCTCACCCCCTTTGCAATTGCTGTGGAGGGCCCCCAAATGTGGGCAACTGGATGGGAGAAGGCTGTATCCCAAATTGGACCCAGTTTTATTTGGTAACATATGAAACACTGAGGTTTTCCTTTCTTTTTCCCTGCTTGTTTGGCTTTCAGCTGGATCTGTGATTTGTCCTGTTGGAGCCTCATGCATTTGATAGTTGATATTTTGTAGTTGAGTATGGTTCCTTACTAAGAGTTTGACTTGGTTGATATCTAAATAAATGCTGAACTTTGAAATGCAGCTTCATATACGTGATTATCTTCTTTACCTCTTTTTCTGGCTGACGTGTTGTATTAGACATCACCTAGTTTAAGTTTTGAATTTGGTCGAGATGCAGGGTTTTTGTTTATTGACTTACATTTTTTTATTTGTTAGCAATCTATAGGCTCTTTTTGACCCAGATGAGTTTTCCATTATCTTTTCCATTAGGAGTGGTTGGCTCCCTGGGTCTTCTCTTGCAGTTTTGTTGCTGGCAGTTCACGCATGTCATGAAGTGGTATTGGTTGATTCAATAGATTATGAATTCTGTGGTCATCTGCCTCTGAATCTGGATCGTTTGGTTGTTCATGTTTTCATTGCCATGAGGTTGCTTACATTTTGATCTCCCACAACCACCCCTACATGAGATCCCGTGTTGGTTCATTGATGGAATGAAAAGAGGAAGAGGGGGGGGGGTGAGGGGGAACAGAAAGGGTATCAGTGTTTATTCTGAGGTTCATGAGGATTTTTTAATCCTTGCAATTACTGCTTCCTACTATGCCTATCCTTCTGAATTGTTAGGAAATCCAAAATTCCAATGCATACTCTATAGTCTTTTCTAAATGCGGGCAGGAGGGGTGAGTAAGGATTCAAAATGTGGTTCTCCGCCGTGATTGCAGTAAATGGCCACGATGCATGGAATAGCTAATCCGGCAACCATGTAGCATATCATGCTTGTCACGGAGTGAAAATGTGCTTCGCTCCACTTAAAACCTTTTCACTGCAGCCATTTTCTAATGGGGCAACCTCATTCTGAATCCATGTGTGTGAGTGGAGTAGGGTTATCCTGCGATGCATTACAAGGAGGTTGTTTAAAACCTTTTGGGTGCTTACTAATCTATGGAAAAAGAAGTAGAGGACAGTTTCATGAAGCAGTTTTGGTCTAGTCCGCAATAATGCAAGTCGAACAAATTTGCCACTGTGATTTCTTAATCTGTCAAGAAAGTGGTGGTTGAAGTGGGAAGTGGAATAGTAGAGTCCTTCCTTGTTCCCTCCTTGTAGTGGAAACACTTGCCACCCAAACAATCTGTTATAGTCATCCGAAGACTAAATTAAGATAAATTTGTGTGAGCAAAAGGTCACGGGTTTGAGTTTTGGAATCAGCCACTGACAAAGTCAGGTTAGGCTGCCTACATTTCACTCCTTGGGGTGGGGCCCTTCTCCGGACCTTGCTTGAATGCGGGATGATTGTGACACTGAGCTGCCCTTTTTGCGTGATAAGTAGCATTCCATGTTCCCAACTGGCTGGTCCAAAAGGCAAGTTTCTAAGCATATCAAGATAGTTTCATGAAATCTTTTGCTTAATGGCAAATGAGACGACATACCAATCATGATTCAAACTATGTAAGGAAATTAACCAACGAAATTATTCAAAAAACTGTATACCACTGTCCCCTTAAAAAAAAAAACAAAAAAAAAAACACACTACCGTCACTTTTTGATGGCTTGTATTGACAAATTATTGTCTATATGTTGTAGGTGGGTGGTTGCCCAAAGTGTGTTTTATCACCTCTACAACCAAGTCTCATACATGTCACTGGATGAAATCTCTCCTTTGACATTCAGCGTAGGGAACACTATGAAGCGTATATCCGTCATCGTGTCCTCCATCATTATTTTCCACACTCCTGTCCGTCCAGTCAATGCGCTTGGAGCTGCCATAGCTATCCTTGGAACCTTCTTGTATTCTCAGGTAAAATCTTGATCATAGTACCCCCCTTTATGTAATCGTGTTTGTTTTTCAATGCCTCGCCAGTTTTGCTGACATGCTAGTTTCTGCCCCCCCACCCCAAAGTATTCCTACCAGCTGTCTGGATGTATGTGCAAGTGAAAATAGAGTGCCCTGTATTTGAAACCTTCATAGATTACAAAGGCGTTCAGCTTTCTGGTGCACCCCAACCCTATACCTAAAAAGAAACCCAAAAAAGGGGAAAAATGAGAATGCGAAAAGAAAAAGCAGATAAAAAGCAGATCATCTCTTGCACGTAGGCATCAATATCAGAGTTTGAATCAGTCAGATTGAAAGAACAAGTCGACTGTCATGAATTGAGATCTCAAACCTTCTCAGTTTTTATCTGGACTGAAAACTTGTTTTCCAACCTGATCTTTTGTGGCTGCTTGATGCCCTGGCCCCCCATGTTTAACCCAAGCAAAGACTGGGAAAGAAACAGAAACGTGCCTTGGGAGCCACACATTGTATCTTTCTGCCCAGGTTCAGTTGATTGTCCCTATAAACTTCTCAGCCAGCCATAGTAAGGTTCATGTTGCATGTGCATTGACCTTTGAACGCCTCTGCTTGGCTGACGACATTGTTGAGGTTGTTCAATATTCAAAGTACCTGTGTGTTGAGGACTGTCTTCATCTCTCCGTTGAGCAATGTTTATGTTACTCTTGAATTTCATTAAGTATGAATCGTTTCAGTTCCAAAATATCAGAAATAGACAATATTTTCAGTACGCTAACATTGCATCATCAGTTTTCCTACATTCATCGCTGAGGTAGTTGCTTTATCTATTCAATCATCCAGTTTATGCTACTACTTAAAACCAGTAAGGTCCACAATTTCATTGCGGGGAGAACCATACTTTCTCTCGTGTCCTGTGACAATGTTCAGCTATCTTTTTCACTGCCGCAAGTTATCCAAGATGGATGTTTGTCCAGGTGTTCATGTTTCCTTTTTTTTGGGGGTTTTGGGTGTAGATTTTGCATGCTTTCTGCCTAAAATGAAATGTCTAGGGCACACATTCATTTAAGAGGTTTTAGTGTCCAACATAGGTAATGGTGGTAAACCAAGAGCAAAGCAACATAAGAATCAGACATGATGATTGCCTTTCGTGTATTTTCTGTCCCCTTTTGAAGCAGCTGAAAATACCAGTAGGCAATTCTTTTTCTGGTTAGAACCCCGGTGTGCTAGAGCAATATGCTTCACATGTGCACCTGACACCAACAAAAAATAGCTTATCTGTGACCCACAACAATAAAAATTTATTTAGGCTGGGTGGACGGTTGAGGGGTACCGAACTAAACTAAACTCCTATCCACGGAAAACTCACGAGTAATGACTGATGTGAGAAGTGCAAACAGCAATGCTGCAGTGCATACATACCCTCTATGGTGGGCAGTCTTGCATCAACCGTCATGGCTCTGATGCTCTGAGCACTGTGCTCTGGTCCACTTCTAGAAGAACAAATTCAATGGAGGCTAATATCTTCTTGCTTCTGACATCTTGAATAATTTAGGTTAATGGGAAACTGAGGGAGTAGCAGAAATAATCATAGGTTGGTGAGAACTCGCTGTTTTTTCATACACGAATTGTGTCTCCTATATGATGTCTGTGAAGTACACTGCCTAGATGTGGAGATTGTGATTCATTTATCTTGCCAAATACTGGCCATGAGCTCTGTTATTTGTTCTCCTACAGGCAAAGCAATGATGGGATCAGAGCTAAGCACTGGATGGAAGAGGTTGATCTCATGAAATATGGAGGGCAAAGGGGTTGAAGGGAGTTATGGCCAGTGGATTCTGACAAGGCTGGAGCAGCATGGGGTAGATAAATAGTAGATTTTTTTTAGGGCTTTCACTTTATTTTATAATAAGAACAACCCTAGAAAAAGGAAAAGTTGCATATTTCCGTCCTAGAACGTGGACGAGGCAGATGGTGTGTCATCTGCCTGCATCTTATTTGGTCCATGAAATGAAGCAAAGACATTTGAAATAAAGAACAGAGTCTCACTCTGAAAATCTTCTCTTATGTATTTGTCTAATTTTGGCTGTGAATGTGATGTGAAAGAAGACGAGTATCAATACGGCCTTGGCTTTGGTCAGCTATTTGTAGTTTTCCAGTGAGACTGCCTCTTGTTGCATTGTTATATATGTATATTGCCGTCCAGTTTCTGCTTCAAGAAAGCAAATTTTGTCTTCATCTCCTGTGAAGTTTGCATTTGATTAATTTTCTTTTTCCCTTTCTTTTGGGTATGGTTTCTTATTTATTTATTTCTATTGATATCGATATTTGTGTCTCCTGTTAAATAAAGATACAAATTGTGTCATATCAACACACAAAATTAGCATTATCCCTCGAAAATTCTTTCATGGCAAAGCAAAGCGGAGAGCCCTTACCTTGCACCAACCAGCTAAATATGTAGGTATATTGTTTAATTCAATCAGGAAAACCTCTTTCACGGCGACAAGTTTATTTGTACTGTAATGATTGGGAGCAAACAGGGGCATCAAGCGAAGATATTTCTATTGCAAGAAGCAATATGAACTGATGACCTTTTAATTCTTTATTGTGTCTATTTTGAAGAGTTTTTAGCTCTGAAGATACAAAGTACAAACCATATGAAAAAAATGTACTTTAGTTTATATTAACACCTCCGAATCCAAACAACGAAGACAATGTGCTAGCGGACAACTGAGGACACAGCATGAATATGATATACTTGGTTTGGGCAATTAAAAGGATTGCGGACTAGGTTGGAAAGAGGTGGAAATGGAAGAAAAGAAGAAAACAGGGGAGAGGGGAATTAAAGCTGCAAATGCTTGATCGCTGTATGAACATCCTTATCACCTCTGCCACTACAGTTGACTACAACCTTAGTCCCATCTGGAAGTAACGGGCACAGCTTCTCCAGGTAAGCGAGAGCATGCGAAGTTTCTAGAGCTGGAATTATTCCCTCTAGCCGAGATAGTCTCTTGAAAGCTGAACCAAAGAGACGACCAAGAAATCACAGTTAATCAAGATGGATATACATTCAAAAGTATTGAAAGGGCACGAGAATGTCCCTCTTAGAGTCATTACTGAATAGCCGACAACAAACAGTACTTATTTCACATTTCAATCAGACTTAGCCATAAAACTAAGCAACTTGTAACACGAAAAAGGACTAACATCAGCATTCTTGCTTGCTTCAAGGATTTATTACAGAAGGCCTCTCAACAATCACGAGGGTCAGGTAGGGACCAGGAATTTAACTAAGCCAGAACATGCTGGAGAGCCTGTGACCTCAGCTTTGATTAAAAGCTCAGTTCAAGCTCAATAAGCCTGAGCCAGCTTAAATAATTGCAGAGCCGCACCCAGCCCACAGTCCGATTCCACTTAGGTTGATTTTTATTTTTTTTTGGGGTCAGTTGGGGTGTTTTTTTGGGGAGGCGGGGGCCTTAGGGCTATAAAAGATGTCTTTAAGAAGATTTATACTGTCAAGCACTACGTCCATCTCACCCCTCCCCACCCAGCTTCCTCCGTGCTTCACTCCTCTAATCCCTACTTTCTCTTGGCCCTCAACACCAGACTATGGCAACAGCAAATGTGTCAGGTCATTACCTACCATAACAGAAAAATCAATATCATATTCATTTCTTGCCAAGGCATGAATTGTTGTAAGCGACAAGCCTACCTTCCAATGCCTCTTCATCAGTTACACTAAAGTACTGCGCACGTCCCAAGTCTTTCAAATAGCTGTGCTCAGGTCCGACTCCAGGGTAGTCCAAGCTGTAAGTTAGAAATAAGATAAGAAAAAAGGTTTATGTTTAGAAAAAGCACAAGGTCAAACACACATCTAACAAAATTGCAATAGCGAATGATTGACATACCCTGCGCTAATTGAATGAGGCTCTATAATCTGACCATCATCATCCTGCAATAGGTAACTCATTGACCCGTGTAACACGCCAACCTCTCCCTTAGTCAGTGTAGCTGCATGCTTCCCACTGTCTAAGCCAAATCCAGCAGCCTCAACTCCAATCAGCCTTACATCTTTGTTCTCAACAAACTCATGGAACAAACCCATGGCATTTGAACCTCCTCCTACACATGCAACTAGTACATCTGGCTTGCCACCCCATTTCTCCAATGCTTGTTTCCTTGTTTCTTTACCAATTACCGCATGGAAGTCTCTGACCATCATGGGGTATGGATGCGGCCCAGCAACTGACCCCAAAATATAATGAGTAGTCTCTACATTGGTTACCCAATCCCTAATGGCTTCAGATGTAGCATCCTTCAGGGTGGCTGTCCCAGAATGAACAGGTCTAACCTACAAGTCAACAATAAAAAAAATAAATTAAAAAGGAAAGCTCAGATCAAATTCTATGCTCTGCAATACCAACCACAGATATAACAGCGGAAGCCAAACACATCTACATAAGCTATGTAATATTAGCATAATATACAGCATGAAAGAGGAAACAGAGAGAGACAATTCAAGTAAAGGCAGAGGAAACAGACCTCAGCACCAAGAAGACGCATTCTGAAGACATTCAGTGCTTGTCTTTCCATGTCCTGGGCACCCATGTAAATAATGCATTGCAAACCAAACCTAGCACACACGGTAGCAGTTGCAACTCCATGCTGACCAGCTCCTGTTTCAGCAATAATACGCCTCTTACCTAATCTCTTGGCAAGCAAAGCTTGACCAATTGCATTGTTGATTTTGTGGGCACCTGTGTGATTGAGATCCTCCCTCTTTAGGTAAATATGAGGCCCTCCATCAGCACGCCTATAATATTCAGTAAGCCGCTCAGCAAAATACAGAGGAGTTTCTCTACCTACATAGTCCCTCAATATTCCACCCAGCTCATTCTGCAACCAAAAGCATGTCTGTTGACAAATTGCAAAAAGAAAGACAAAGGAACATTGAAGCAAATCATGAAATAACCAATTTCAAAATATTGAGATTTGAGAACCCCTATGCTAGCTTTAACCTATTATGCTTAATTCATTGAAACTCCCACTGGAATTGGTCGGCCATGGAAAATTTTGTACAAATGCACTTCATGTGTTTGCTTCATTTCAACTAAAGGTGGAAACTGAGGATACATCTGAAACAGCATTTTTTTTTTCTTTTTTGGCTTGCTAATCTTCTATATGCGAGAGATAATCACATGCTATCAACCCAATGCAAGATGTAGTCTTCCTAGGTAAAATATTTATATGTAGAGTTGCAGACAGGAAATAAAAGACAGCGAGGAAAGTTTCCTTTGGATTTATTTGTCAATTGCAATGGCACGTTCCATCCACACTACTACAAAACAAACAAGTCCTTTTTGGAACCTCAAAGTGTGAAAAACAAACAGCAGGAACCATAAGATCAATACAACAACGGCCAAGTTTACATAAATCATATAGCCAACTTTAGCATCACTCTTTGTTAATTCCATCAACGAGAAACCCTTTCAAATATTATGCAAAATTCACGCATGACTACTTTAATCAGTTGCCAACCTCAAAGGATCTAGCAATTCAGACTTAATAATTAGCTTGTGTAGACTGTAGTTCATCTGCTAGACATTTGCTAATCAATACACACCGTAGATATTAGTTTCTTGAAGCATTGCTCTTGACGACATACACAGACGAACTCTCAAGATAACATGTCAATCACTCTAACAACTCGGAATTACAATCAAACACATTGATAACACAAACAGTAAACTCTACTCAGAATTGATCAAACCTAATGTTCCTTACATCTTGACATCACCAAACCCCACGTATAGTAAAATCCACACATGGTTTTGTTATAGCTCATCAATCCCATCTTCCCCAAATTAATCAAACCATGATGCCAAAACTGTTCCTTAAATGACTCAAAATCACCCACAAAATGCATACATAAAAACCAACTTCCTCCCATTACATCTCCAATCACCAGCACAAATGCGAATCAACAAAAGCAAGAAAAACTGAGCTCATACTCTTCAACGGATGAAAGTTTGAAAGTCTCCCAACAAATTTTAACCATTTTTTCACCCTCAAGGAGCCAACAAGAATACACAGAACCTCCGTGAAAACCCAAAAAATAGAAACGAAATCAGAAAGAGCAAAACCTGAAACTGGGGGTCGTTGGCAACAGAACGAAGCGCAGATTCGAGCTCAGTGAGAGCATACATTAGGGTCTCAGGAACATACTTCCCCCCAAATTGTCCAAACCGTCCAAAAGAATCGGGGCGGAGCAGGGCATCCAAATCCTTGACCATTTTGCCCTCCTCCACCGCCGTTGCTTTGTCCCCCCTCATAGCGCAGCAAATCGAAGGACGAATTTGAGGAAATTTAAGGGATTTGGGGGGCAAATTGGAGGAATTGAATGTGCTGCTGGGATGGTAGGGTTTTGAGAGAGGAGAAGTTGTGGTTTTCAGAGAAGTACTTGTTGCTATGGCCATTGCAGGAGTCAGAAGGCTATGTTTTTTTTTAAGTGACGAGGGACAGAGAGAGCGCATTGTGAGATGAGAGAGAGACAGCGAAAATTCTTATATGGAGATTGGACACGCAAGAGTGGCGCATGCTAGCACTGGCAGCGGTTGCCTCGCTTGAAAATATGTGGGGCCTGCGCGTCATTGGCATAGAAGCAAAAGCTGGCAGCAGGAGGAATTGAGGGGGCACGCGTGTCAACTCGTCTGTACGGCCCCTCCCGTGTCACTTTTTGTATTTTTTATTATTTTTTGTTTTTCTTTTTTTTGAAGTAATATATAATTTTTATATGATTAAAAAAATAAGTTGTATGTTATAAAGTGGGTCCATGATAAATATTTTTATCTAATGATTAAAATTAAGTTTCATGGGTTGGAGAAGTGATGGAATGCAAGTTCCAAAATTGTGGAACTTTTACTGACGTGGCAGACCAGAATTCCAAAATTTGAAACTCCACTGGGAATGCTCTAAGGGCATCCCCAACCCAAGTTCCATTTTTTAGAACTCAAGTTTGCCTCATCAGCATGAGTTCCACTTGCATTCCATTCAATTTTTCAACCAATGGAACTCATTTCAGGACAATTAATTACATGGAGCCCACAATTTGAACTTAATTTATTACTTTTTATTTTTTATGTTGTGTTTGGGTTTTAATTTTTGTTACATGTGTGAATTTTATTTTTTTTAAGAGTTATGAATATTTATTTTGTTGACATAAAATGTATAAATTGATTTTAATTTCCCTCCCTTTTTTTTTGGTCTTTGTTGCCCAACAAGTTTAAAAAAATTTGAAAGTCCAATTCAATTTAAAACTAATACAAAGAAGGATCGCAATTAAAAATAAATTACAATATGAAGATTGGAAGTGTTCAAAAAAATTCATCACGAACGTTTGACTTTTTAATGAAAAAAAATTGCATCCCCAAATATCAACAAATAACAGGAAATAATTACGTTTGCGAAGTTCTTCGCGCCGTGTGTTGATTCCATATTTCTTCGACCAAGTCGGATTGAAGACGTGCATGTAGGTCTGAGTTATGAACTTGTGCTACTATACGAAGGTAGGCTGCATAGCACGGATGATGGCTCCGTTGGACATTAGCTTGCGGGGCGTTGTCCTCCACATCATCATAATCAAAACTAAGGTCGTATGAATTACGCTCGTCCTTGACGATCATATTGTGCAGTATAATACATGCCTTCATTACCATACCCAATTCAGCCTTATCCATGTTTCGTGCAGGGCCGCGGATGATGGCAAAGTGAGCTTGTAGAACCCCAAATGCTCTCTCCACATCCTTTATAACAGATTCTTGACGTTCAGCGAATAACTTTGCCTTTGCTCCCTGAGGAAGGGGGATGGTCTTCACGAAGGTGGCCCATCTCGGACAAATACCGTCAGATAGATAGTACCCCATGTTGTACTTGCGACCGTTGACGACATATTCACATTTTGGAGCCCGACCCTTGTACATCTCTTCTAGGATGAAACTCAAACCATCTGTTGAGGATGACGTCGTAGAGGAGGACGATGAATCATTCATTCTTGAATACCTGTGTATTTAAATATAAAGTTATGAATGTAATTCACATATGAAATATATGTAACGAAATTAAGCTTGTGAAATTTTAAAAAATTTATTTAGAAACAACTAATTGGGAATTTATACGTGACAATCAACTTAGAAACAACTTACAAACAACTTAGAAGTAAATATGCCATTAAACAAATGAAAAGGTTTGTAGGACAACCATTGTTTCACGAAAACACAATAAACTTAGCAATCAATCTAAATTAAACACAATAAACTTAGAAGTAAATATGTCACTAAACAAACTTAGCAATCAATCTAAATTAAGGTCAATATCAGAGGAGGACGAGTTTTGGCGGTAGCGACTCCTAATTTCTTCTTGAATGGAGCCATATCGAGCTTGATCTTCAGGACACATATCCGCTATGTTCATTTTCAAAATCTTGTCCTCATACTTCATCTCTTTAAGGCGTTGCTTCCTTTCTTCCAATGATTGATGTCGATCTCTTAACTCAACTGCTTTCATAGCTGCTTCTGCCTTCTTCTCTTGGGCTATGACATATCGCTCGAATATGATGCTATTCTTCACATTTGTTGCCCGTATCGTCGACACCTCTGTTGTCACGATATCCAACACCGGGTCTGCAACTAGCTCTTTCGCCTTTCTCTTGGCAGCTTTTGTTCCGATGGGACGGATAAGCCCACCAACTACTTCAGTTGGTGTACCCTCAGTAGTAGGAGTTACAGGGGTGATAGGGGTGTTGGGGGTGTCACTCTCGGAGTATGCCCCCACCTCAGTTAGTCTGAGCCACTTGGAAGACGTTTCTGCAGATTGATCGCAAAAAGTCTCCCATTTTGGTTGGTCCTTCAATAAGACCCACCAATGCATGAGGTCAAAAGACTTTCCCACCATACTAACATAAAGATCTTGGGCATTTTGTGTAACGTCGTCCTCGTTTGCACCCCTTGACTTCGCCTGGTATGCCTGACCCACACAAGCGCACCATTTAGAAACTAATGGAGCTGCTCGATTCCATCGGGCATTGCACACCTTCCTCGTTCTCTTTGAAGCACCGTCTGGCGCATGTTGGTTGAAGATGTTGGCCACCTTAGTCCAAAACCCAGCTAACTTTTGATCAGCCCTAGTGATTGGATTGGTGCTCACATTAATCCATGACTTAACTAAGTGGCGATCCTCCTCTAATGTCTACTTAGGGGGTTGCACATCACCTTCCTTGTTGTTGGGGTTATTACTTGGCGAAGGACGAGGTGCTGGTGAGGTCGTATAAGGAGGTTCAGGTGCTGGTGAGGTTGTACGAGGAGGTTGAGGTGGGTAACATGGAAGGGGCATTGTTCCATAGCTTAAAGTTTGTGGATGGGTGTTTGGTGATGGATGGTAATGTTGCTAATTTATAGGGTATTGTGGCGGATATTGCTGGGAATAAGGTGGGGGATTATGATGTGGTGGATAGTGTTGCCAATTCGGGGGCTGTGGGGGAAGGTTTGAACTATTCTCAAATTCATTTTGTGACTCGTCCCCGCTAAGTAGGTGCATGAATGATTGTGTGTCATTCGGGTCCATTTCAACGTTCACCTACATTATAGTTTAAGTTTAAAGTTCAATCTAAACTACTCAATTCAATTTCTTGATTTTTCAGAAAAAACCAATACTAAAAAATATTAACAAGCTAAATAATACTAAATAAATATTTTTAAACTAAGCATACTCACAAACTAAATAACCACTTGTTTAAACTAAATGAACATGCCACTTGTATAATAAATCAAGCATACTAACTTAATGATTAATTTAACATGAGCGTACCAAGGTTATTAAATAAATATATTGATTAAACATACTAACTTAACATACGAAGCTTAACAAATCAAATAAAAAAAAAGAATCAAATTTCCAATTTTTAACATTTACATTTCGGAAATTTAATAAAATCAATTGATCAAAAACATTGGATTAACATGTCAAACTTTTACTTTTAAAAATTTACATAATATTAACAATGAAGAAATTGTTTACAGATATTCTAACAATTAAAAAAATTACACATATTATATAAGCTTCTTAAAACAAAACATATAATCTAATTTTAATTCAACATGAGCATGTTACTTAAAATCAACATGTCGAAATTCATACTCACAAATTACCCATATTACATAAACTAATTTTAATTCTAACTAAACATATTACTTTTAATAATGTACCAACAAACCCATACTACCATAATTACCTTATGCAAAAATAATTACCATATTTTTAGTTTGAACAACTAATTTACCAATTACGCACGTAATATTAACATCTAATTATTTCACCAATTAGTTTAAAAAATTCAAACATATATTTCAAAATTTATAACACATTAACAATTTCCATTAAATAATGAAACTTCTAATTATTTCAAACATCTAATTATTCAAACATCTAATATTTAAATTTTCAAATTATATCTTTTCTCATTCCTATTTATACCAACTTAAATTATGAAAACTTCATACTTCCCTTTTCACATATTCAACTTCACACATGTAAATTTCCATTAAATAATGAAATTTCTTGATTTTTAAACATACATTTAACACTAAAGAATTTATATTAAATGTTAAACATAACATCCAACAACATACACATAATCTAAGAAATAAAAATTAAAATTCTCACATTAGCTTCTTTATGTTAATAATGTGATTTAAAATGCTATTGTATTAATTAAAATGTACAAATGTTAACCACCAACATACTAAATTAATAAATAAATCAAACTAATTAAATTTTCAAATTATATCTTTTCTCATTCCAATTTATATCTTTCCATTAAATAATGAAACCTCCATTAAATAATGAAATTTCCATGAAATAATAATGAAACTTCTAATTATTTCAAACATCTAATTATTCAAACATCTAATATTTAAATTTTCAAATTATATCTTTTCTCATTCCTATTTATACCAACTTAAATTATGAAAACTTCATACTTCCCTTTTCACATATTCAACTTGACACATGTAAATTTCCATTAAATAATGAAATTTCTTGATTTTTAAACATACATTTAACACTAAAGAATTCATATTAAATATTAAACATAACATCCAACAACATAAACATAATCTAAGAAATAAAAATTAAAATTCTCACATTAGCTTCTTTATGTTAATAATGTGATTTAAAATGTTATCATATTAATTAAAATGTACAAATGTTAATCACAACATACTAAATTAATAAATAAATCAAACTAATTGTACATAACATCTATGAACATGAAATATGTACATCAAAAATATTTACAAAATTCTTCATTTCACTTCACTTTATTTTGATTCTTTTCAAGCTTACAAATCTACCTCCCCAATTATCTAACAGCAACACCATATAAATAATATTAATTAGTTCAAAATTAAAACTACATATAATTAATTTAATTAATCAATAAACATCCACAAAAAACAAAGTTATATACCACTTACCACAATATTTTCCTCTTCACTTCAAGGACTTGACTTCAAATAGCAGAAAGTAATATTTCAAATTTAGGTAAAAAGGATAGAGATTATGTAAATTTCATTTTGCAAACAATTATCTCATATTTATAGAAAATTTAACCCCCCCCAAAAAAAAGCCCCAACCCATTTTACCGTTGAAGGCAACGGGTAAAAACGGCTAGCCCAATTTAATTCAGCCCAAGTCCCGAGCACAGTCCAATTCCCGAGCCTTTTTCTTTTTTTTGCAAAAACCGGACCAAAACGCATCGTCTGCTTCAGCCCGTTTTCCAAAATGCTGCGTTTTAGTGGCGCTACGCGACCAAAAAAAAAAGAACACGGGATGGACCTGGCCTGGGTTCCGTCCCCCATTTCCTGCCATGCGGGTATTGGGCTGGGGCTGACGCGAGTTACACGCGGGCCCAAACCCTACCCGCGTGCAACTGGGCTGGGGATAATGAGATGGGGTTTTTTGGGCAATTTTTGTTCACTTTTTTTGCTGATTTATTTCCATTTCTAGGTAGTATTGCAGTAAAAATGAACAATTCCCCCGAAAAAGGAGGTTGGCAAGAATATGTTATTTTAAAACAAATAAAAATAACTCGACCAATAAAATTTGTGAATAGTACTCTTTTTATATAAAAATTAATCTATATATGTCAATTCAAATGAATTAATACTTGTTTCCATTAATCAAAGCTCAAATTCAATTTTTTTTTTTTAAATTCAAATCTTCTGAATGAAGAAAATCTCTATTGTGATGACTCTCACAATAGTCAACTATCGTTAAGTGGAGGAATATAAAAAAACCAAAACTTATCTTTTTAATGGGTTAAATTTCAAGTCTTAGTACTTAAACAATTAAGAATCTTTTTTTATAAATAAAACTAGTATATTTCTCCCGTCCAATGCACAAGATAGTTTTAGAGTTTTTGTTTATAGTAAATGTATATATAAAATAATAAATCATCCAATATTTCATGTGATGTGTGAATTTTTTTAAAGAAAATTAATAGTTTTCAAACTTAAAATATAGTTTTTATATGGTACAATACAACTTAAGAAATCATTACATTGAAATTCCTATATATTAAAATATATTTGATTAACTTAGCTGAATAATGCACACACGTGTCATACATTAATGAATTTAATGCATGGTTCAGTGTATATTGTTAGAATTTTTAATGTGATAAAAAAACATAACATAAAATTATTGTAGGTCTAGAAAACTTTCACATATCACAGTGAGAATAAGAATGTGTTAAAGAGAAGAAAATCTTACCACGCCAAAATTGTTGACACTTAACTTAGACTCTTGTATTCTGAAAATTGAAATGAATTTGATGAGTTTTGATATATCATAATAGGAATATGTAATAAAGGAAAGATAATCTTACCATTGTTAATTTCTAATACTAGCTAGGGCTATTGCGATCCGAAAATTAAATGCAATTTTGGTACCTGGCGGTGGTAATCTGTTGGTGGTATTGTGTTGTACATATAAGATTTATCACTATAATTGCATTGTATCGAATATCTCTAACATTTATATTTATATTTATATTTATTTAAATATAGGCTAAAAAATGATGCATTTATTTTATTATAATATAATGTATTACTTTTGGAAATATTGGTAGTGGTAATAATGATATAATACAATACAATGTATTATAGTCACTACTAGAAAAGTTCAAAATAACGACGTAATATAGCGACAGAATTTTTTAACGACGGACCTAGCGACGGAAAAATAGTATCGCAAAAAAAGTCAGAGCATGCGACAAACTTGGCGACGGACACATAATTCCGTCGCCATAATTCAGCCTTGGCGACGGAATTTCCGTCGCTCAGATAAAAAAATTATTTTTTTTACACAGGCGACAAAATTTCCGTTGCCGAACCACGAAGAATTTTGAAATTCAAATTTTTTTAGGTTGGCGACGGAATTTCCGTCATCTGTCCGTCGCCTGCCCTTTTAAGAGAAACCAGAAATCTGGTTTCACTCACTTGACACGAGCGAAAATAGAGAGAGAGAGAGAGAGGGGCGAACGCCAGAGCTCCGTCCGACCACCGCTAGTGCCACCCAGTGCCGCCGGCCCCATCTGCCGCCGTCGCTGCCCTCTCCCGCCCCTCTTGTCGGTTTTTTCAACAAATTTGAGGTAAGTTTCTTCAACTAAATTAGTTATAATTTGTGCAAATTTTTGTATTAGATTGTTAGAATTTTATAGTTAGTTCATATGTATGTTGAAATGTGGTATTTATGTGAGGTTATTGCTCTAACTTGGTGCAAGATTTGGGTAAATGCGATTTAGGGTTTAGGTCTAGTAGTTTGAAGTCAAAATTTGATATGGTGGTGGAATGAAATGGTTTAATTAATAATATTGTTGAAATGTGGTATTTGTGTGAGGTTATTATTCTAATTCGTTACAAGAATTTGATAAATGCGATTTAGGGTTGAGGTTTGGTAGTTTGAAGTTGAAATTTCATATGTTAGTGGAATGAAATGTTTTAATTGATAATGTTGTTGAAATGTGATATTTGTGTGAGGTTATTGCTTTAAGTTGGTTGGAGATATTGCTCAATGCAATTTAAGGTTTAGGTTTGGTGATGTGAGCTTGAATGTTGATATATTGGTAGATTGAGATGCTTTAGTTTATAATTTTATTCAAATGTGATGTTCGTATAAAGTTGTAGCTCTTATTTGTCTGAAAATTTCGCCCAATGCAATGTACACTTAGATTTGGTAATTTTAAGTTGAAATTTGATATGTTGGTGGAATAAAGTGATCACCTTTGTATGAATTATTAGTTTTGTGAAATTCGTCAGAATATAAATATATTTGTAGAAATTTATAAGTTTTTCTTTTGTGCATGTAGAAATTTATAAGTAAACATTTATAATATATAATTGAGTAATTTATGTAATTATTATAATTATAATTGAAATTAATTTTTATCAAATATCTTATGTGGTTATTCTTATTTGAGCAGAATATGAATGGTCCTCCACATTATAGGTAGATATATAATAGATTACTGCCTGATCATAGTGGTTATATGCAAGAATTTCTAGATGAAGTAAACCAATTCGATCAATTTACACGTAGATAGACAGAGTTTCTGAATGGAGGAAAGCATAAATGTCCTTGTATGAAATGCAGAAATAGGGTGTACTTGACACCCAATGAGGTCAAGATGCACCTTATATATAAGGGTTTTGTGTAAGGGTATTGGTTTTGGATAAGTCATGGGAAAATAAAATCTCAACAATACGATTTTGGGTATTCAAATAGTAAAATTCTCGAAGTTGGAGGCTCAAGTCATATTAATGATGACTACTATAAATCCTACGTAGATTGGATGGAGGACATGGTTGATAATGCTATAATAGCAAATCAAAATGTAAGAGAAGAGGGTTCAAGCACTTGCCGAGAACCATCTTATAATATGGTTCAAGCTGCTCAACCACCCTTATATGATGGTTATTCCACCCACAGTGAGCTCTCTACTGCGGTGAGACTGTTGAGTATCAAATCTGATTATAACATGCTACAAAATTATTTCAATGAAATTGTTCAATTAATGATAGAGATGTGTCTACCTAACAACAGCGTGCCAAACAACTATGGGCAAACGAAGAAGGTTGTTAAAGATCTCGGCAACAATGTGATCCAAATTGATTATTGCCGGAAAGATTGCATGCTATTTTATGAGGAGGACGCAAACCTGGATGCGTGCAAGTTTTGTGGGCATTCAAGATGGAAGAGGCAAAGGTCACAACAAAGGAATCAGAATCCATTACCATACTCAAGGATGCATTACTTGCAGTTAAAACCTCGACTACAGAGATTGTATGCATCAATAAGTACTGCAGAGCATATGAGATGGCATTATGAACATCGGCGTGAGGATGGTATTTTATGTCATCCATAAGATGGGCAGCATCAAAACATTTCGATGCCAAGTACCCTGAATTTGTTGCAGAGCCTCGGAATGTGCGGCTTGGCTTATATGCTGATGGATTTAATCCTTACACTTTGTCTTCAAGATCATACTCTATCTGATCTGTGGTGGTTACACCTTATAACCTCCCCCCTGAAATGTGTATAACCACACCATTTATATTCTTAACTTATGTAATCCCCCGCCCAAAAATTCCAAAAACAAGATAGACGTATATTTACAACCTCTTGTTGATGAGTTGAAAGAGTTGTGGGAAGTTGGAGTTGAGACTTATGACTTTTCTACAGGCATACATTTCAGATAAAGGCTGCACTTATGTGGACCATAAATGATTTTTCCGTATATGGAATGTTATCTGGGTGGAGTACTAATGGCCAATTGGCATGTCCTGTATGTATGAAACAACAAAAGGGTTTGAGATTGAGAAATGGAGGTAAATTCTCATGGTTCGATTGTCATCGGTGTTTTCTGTTAAGGAATCATGCGTTCAGAAGACATAAAATAGCATTTAGGAAAGGCAGAATTGTTACAGGGGGTCCTCCTCGCCGACTATTTGGGGAAGAACTTTATGCCGAGGTGGAAGATTACCCAATAGTAGCTACAAATGGTGACTTTATCATATCAGAATTTAAGAAAAATGAGCACAACTAGACAAAGAAGAGCATATTCTGGGAGTTGCCTTATTGGCAACACCAATTGCTCTTCCATAATTTGGATGTGATGCACATTGAAAAGAACTTCTTCGAAAACATTATTAACACTATTATGGATGTCTATGGGAAAAGAAAGGACAATGCCAAATCAAGAATAGATGTTGCAGAGGTATGTGATCGACCAGAATTACATTTACATCCAGGCCCAAGTGGTAAGCTGGTTAAACCAAAAGCGAAGTTCATACTTCCTGTGGATAAACGAAGAGAGTTGTGTGAATGGGTAAAGGAGTTTCAAATGCCTGATGGATACTGCTCTAATTTGAGGAATATCATGGACCCTAATGAGGCAAAGTTCGACAGCATAAAAAGTCATGATTGTCATGTGTTCATGGAGACTCTTTTATCCATTGTATTTGGTGCGCTCTCAGATGATGTTTTGAAACCTCTTATTGAGATAAGCCAGTTGTTCAAGAACTTATACTTAACAATATTGCGAGAGGATATGCTTGAGGAAATGCATTGCAACATTGTCATCACTTTATGTAAGTTGATGACCATTTTTTCTTCTGGCTTTTTCAATGTAATGGAGCACCTACCAGTGCATTTGGCAGAACAGGCTCAACTTGGTAGTCCAGTATAATACCAATAGATGTATCCATTTGAGAGGTAAAGTACACTATAATTGATGAAACCTTATCTCAATTCTTATATGTGGAATCACTTAGAAGTGAATGCAATTGTGAATTTGTTAGGTTCTTTGACCGACTGAAGAAAAAGATAAAGCAACAAGCGTGTCCTGAAGGTTAAGTCACAGAAGCATACGTAGAAGCTAAGAGGGCATTCTTTGCCTCTTATTATTTCGGCTCTAATGTGCCCTCCATGCGCACTTGATGCAGGAGAAATGAGGATGGCGATAACCATATTAATCATTTTCCAACTCTGTCTGTGTTTGAACCATAAGGGACCGCTATTGGTAGGGAAAGATCAAGGTATCCCACAGATGTAGAATATATTGTTGCCTATCTTCACGTGCTGTTAAATTGTGATGAAGTTAAATCTTATATAGGGTGAGTGGTATCTTAATTTCCAATTGAGTTTATCATTGGGAACATAAGTATATTAATAGGTTTCATAAAATGTGACAGAATTTTCACGGAACAAGTCAGAACTGCACATCCTAATGTCAGCGACGCTGATGTTGACACTATTATCGAAACTCATTTTTCAGATTAGTTTAGTTAGAATGTAAGCATTATAACTCATTTATTCATAATTTTAACATAACAGTTAATTAGATGCATTGTATTAACTAAAACCACATGTTATGTCACCTTAGGTGCATTATATTCAACTATTCGAGACCGACAAACATTACTACTTGACACAATTGGAAGCGAAGCCAAATCGGTATGTGTCGACGTGGACGGCATATATAATAAATCGATTCAAATTCCACACAAAAGCTCGCAGCAGCGGGAAGAGAATATATAATTGTGGTGTTGGTGTTTGTGGTACAAGGGAAGGCGATATTGAAAATGATTATTATGGTGTATTGAAGGATATTGGCCAAATTGAGTATATAGGCAAACCACTTAAATGATGTGTGTTATTCAGTTGTAAATGGTTCGATCCCACATTGAATCGTGGGACACGATCTCATAAACTAAGCAAACTTATTGAGGTCTACCATACAAGGAGGTACCAAAAGTATGACCTATTTATTTTCCCAAACACCGCATCATAAGTATACTTCATGCGACATGCAGATCGCTCAAGGGATAGGGCCAATTGGCTTGTTGTCATACCAACCAAAATAAGGGCGAGAGTGGATAAGCAGTACATGGTACCTACTGCCTACCAATAAACGGACATGATGACAATCATTGAACCTGTGAATGACGCCATCCCTACATCATTAGTGGATGAAAGTGCACCAACGAAAGAGGTTAATAATGAAATAATGTTTTCATTCATCCAGGGTAATGACGAGATAGATGAGGTAGAGAATGATGAGGGTGATGAAGACGGCGATTGAGATGACGATAATGAAACAGATGAAGTAGAAGAAAATTTGTATTTGTATGATGATGATGACGATGACGATGACGATGACAATGATGATGCAAATGATTGAGTGCTTATGAATTCTTATGTATTTTAGTACTTTGCATGTCAAACTATTGGTTGTGACTTTACTTTTATTGTATGAATGAATTTTGTAAAATATGTTTACCTACGTACTTATTATAATGTCTGAGTAAACGGTTGATATGTGCAATTATTATATATTTGTACTTGTATTTATTGTTACCTATTTCAAGTAGAGTTGGGAAAAGCTGACCCGACATGATTACCGATCCGAACCCGACATAAAGTTAAGTGGGGTTGGGTATAAATTTTCGACCCGTTTAATTAAATAGGTTGATACGTTCAACTCGTATAATTAAATGGGTTAGGTTCAGGTTGAGATTTTTGACACGAAAAAGTACCTATTTAACCCGTTTAATTAAATAAGTTAAATAACTCAACTCATTTTCCCATTTGTCACTTATCGATTTACTTTTTATTAGATAATTAAGAATATAAAAATTTTTTAAAATTGTGAATTATGACGAATCATGGGAATTTTAAAGAGTAATTATTTAATGTGATATGTAAACTTAATTTCTAACACTATAATTACGTATTAGTTGAAGATATTAAATGTGTAAATGGTTAATTAGGTGATTGAACTTGACTTGTTTATCTTAAACGGGTTAAGTGAGTCAACCCGTTTAAAAATTAAATGGATACAGGTCAAGGTTTTTGAACCCGTTTAATAAACGGGTTAGGTTCAGGTCGAGAAATTTTCAATCCGTTTACGTTCGACACGAATACGAACCTGACCCGACACGACCTATTACCCAGCTCTAATTTCAGGTATGGATTTTAGTTCTCATCGAGGTAAGTCCTCCACTCGACGTAGAGGACGAGTGTGTAGAAGCTCTGCCGTAGATCCGACTGCAATGGATATTGATCAATCTTTTCCCCAGGTACCTCATACCCTAGTTCACCCAGGAGCCACAATGGCTGCTTACATACAAGGTATTTCAGAACCAATGTCTCTCCTATTTGGGGCTTTCCATCATCAGACCTCGTACATTCCCAACCAAGGCACCATGTGCGGCCAATTTGCCTACAACATTCCTCTAAACCCTCATTTTGTGAACACTGTGTAGCCTACTCCCCAACCCATTAACCCTAACACAAACTAGTCTCAAGACAACATTACAACTGGTGAAAGTGAAGCACAATCCACTCATGGGAGCACTCGAGCAAAGACTTGGATTGAGCCAGATGGTAACGGGTAAGTCTTCAACTGTTATATGTCATGAACTACTACATGAATTTTGCATGACAAGTAATCAATTTGATGTGTTATGTTCAATTAGGTTTCTCCCAATGATGGTGCTGTTAGCAGGGATTTCGCTCATATTTCAAAGCAAATATGACGAAGCTTGACCTACTTGGGTAAAGTGCCCAAACCAGTACGAGATTTATGGTTTGGAGAGTTCAAGGTAATTATAGTGACTACATATTAACAGTTTGTGTGAACGTGATAAATTACTATTGTATTATTTGATGTGTTTGTTGTTTTCATAAGTGTAGAAGTGGTTTACTTGGGATCCGGTCCATGAGGACTGTATAAGAAGGAATTTTGAAAACCGAGGCAATACACGCTTGAAAGACTTGGCAGAGTAAGGAAGTATAACAAGAAGCCTGTTTGGCTTGGTAATACTCAATAGGAGGGACTTCAGCAGCACTAGGTGAACGAACATTATAAGAAATTACGTGAAATGGCCCAGAAAAATCGACTGGGTACTCTAGAAAGTGGAAGCCCATCTCTCCACACCTATGGCTCTATCCCTATGCATGAGCATGGGCGGCGTACATCATTCTTTCGGGCACGTACATAGAGGGAACAACTTGGGACGGAGTCTACGATTGTTGAATTATTCAGCCGCACTCACAAACTCTATAGCAAAGAAGATGCCCCTTGGGTTGACAAGAAATCACAACAAACATATGTAAGTAATTAGCTATTCTCAATCTTTATTGATAGTTCAACATGAACTTGTATACTTTACTTTCATTAATTGTAGTATACATGATTTCGTGCGCATGTTGCGGTATTGTAGGAATCCTTTGAACGTGATTTTTAAGATATTTTCAACTCTCAAGGAACCGGGGATGACACTTCTCAAGATCCAAACCAGCCACTTTCAAACCCAAATGAGTTATGGGTGAAGACGTACAAGAACAAGAAGGGCCGTATTTATGGCATTGGCGATGAGGCTGTCAACATTAGGGAATCCGGTTACTTCAATCCTACTCAAAAAGCCGGTACAGTTTTCATATTAAAGTTTCAATGAACATGGTTATACGATGAATTTACTTAATTGCAATACTAATGCGTACTTTACTTAAATACCTGTCAGCAAGTACCAGTTATACGCCATCGCTACAGGAGTTCAATGACTTAAGGGGTGTAGTAACCAACTTGGGAGGTGAGTTAACTTTACAAGCTGAAAACTACCGGTTACTTATGGAGAAATATAAGCAATTGGAGGAATCTAACAAATTGCTCACTTAAAACAACCAACAATTGAGCCAACAAATGATGAGTACCGATCAGCGCCTCTAAACTTTCTTCCAAATGCCACAAGCTCCTGGCTCGGGATCTCAGCCACCATTTACTTATCCTTCGCAACATAATGAGGACGAGGATGAGGAAGAGGAAGAGGAAGAGGATGATCCTCACCTTGATGATTGGGTAGGTTACAGTTTTCCCCCAATTGGTGGCTCTCCTGCTTGGTTCTTAATGAAGTACATATCTTCTGCTTGCTTCCCATACCATTGGTGTTTATTTCATTCCCATCCCCTTGGTGCTTATTTCATTCCCCTCCTATTTGACGCTTGCTTCTCCCTCTTCTACAAACATAACGTTACTTTCAATTATTAGCAACTTCTGGGTTGATTGGATTTGTAGTTTGTGATATGTGAAGACTTTATTTGGGACTTATGCTTTGTGAATTCAAAACCCTTAGTTGGAAGTATTGCTTTGGATGTGATATTCCACCTTTGTGTGGCTTGAAATTGTTGAGAACGCTTCGAATGGAGTCATTTTCGAAATCATTAGATGTTGATTGAGTGCAAATTTCTTGTAAATTTCTTGCAGGAATTAAAATGTATGTATTAAGGGATACGATCAAAAACAAGCGTTGTTATTTTAAAAAAATTAGAAACTTAGCGATGAACTGATGACGGAATGGAAGCATTTATTTTTTGGGGGGCTTCGTGGCGACAGAATTTCCGTCGCTATTTTCGTCGGTGGTGGCGACGGATTTTTCATTCCGCCGCTCCCTGCCCCGTCAAAAAAAGTATGTCGCAATATCCGTCACTGATTCTGTTGTTCATTGCGACGGAATTTCAAAATTCCATCGTCAGGTACTCAGCAACGAGCGAAAATCCGACATCCGTCTTCCGTCGTTGATATGAAAATTCCGTCGCTGATATGAAAATTCCGTCGCTGATAAGCCTTATTTTGTCGCTGATTTCGCCTTTATTTGATCTTTTTTTTGTAGTGAGTGTTTACAATCAAATTCTTTAGGCATTACTTTATAACATTGGTAGTAGGAGTTTAATATTATGTGTTATTATAATATTTAAAATATAATGCTTGCATGTAGAATCATTTTAATTATGTGAATGTCTTCCACAATCACATGTACCTACAAGAGAGAAACCTCATCTCCTCCAAATTGGGATGCACAATAATCTAAGCTCATATGCACTTTTCCTCAATATGATCTGAATATGTTTATAGTGTCAGAATCTTTATTACATGACTTGAATGCTTACTCGGACAATATAATTCCACATATTCTTATTCGTTCAATAAATATCCTTGTTATGCATTACTTATTTATATAATTGATTTAGTTGGACAATATAATTCTAGAATCTTTCTAATATAATGCATTCTTTTTAATAAAAAGTATGATGCATAATTTTTGGTAAAATGCATTAAAATATAATGAATTATCTTTTAATAATAAGGGTGGATTTTTTTTGAAAAAGGTAGTTTACGTAAGAGTGATATGTGTTAAAAGATTAGGAGTTTTTGTTTTGTTTTCCTATGTTCACGTGATGCATAGAAAATTTTGAGTTTCCTAATTGTAAGAACTATACGTAAAAAGTATAGTGAATTATATTCGTAATTCACATAATTTATGGAAAAATTATTTAAGCCTCTATAAAAAAAAGTACAATACCTTCTTTAAGTTAAGCAGAAAATCCCACTTCTAGAATTATTTGTGAATGAAAAAAATTAATTTATAATATCTTAAACTAACTATGAGTTTTTCTTACTTTTCTTAAGGTTAATTAAGTACAATAGCTCTGAGTAATTCATAAATTATTACTTATATGATAAACTATTTGTGATAAGATCATACAGCTATAGTAGTAGTAATAGCGGCAGCAACAATAACAGCAGTGGCAAGGACCATAAGCATGATTCTTTCATTTCGTTTCATGCGTTATGTGGCCTGGCCAAGAATAGGTGCATTTCATTTCATTTTCTTTAGGATTCCCCTTTATATTATGCATTTTGAGACCAAGGAAAAGACAAAGGGAAAGGTGTGAGACATGTACTTGTTTATTTTATTTTCTTTAGGCCTCCACCTGTCGTTAGGTGGCCAGTTTAACAACTCTAATGAGTATTTCTCATGACGATATTTTGATGGAAGTATTTCTGGTAGTTTATGGGATCAATCATTGGTACTAAAAGTAATTTATGGATCGTTTAATATGGGGTAATTAATATATAGATTAATGAGAATAGAAATAAACGATGAGATATTATGTCTTTCACATTTGGCATACAGGAATCTATCTATTTATATGAATAGTATTAAAATTGAGTGATAGCACAATATTAAGATATGTGCCTTTCATGTCATTAGCCAAGTCATCAATTCATTTTGTGTATTGTCACATAAGTATTATGAATAGCAAAATTAATGGTATTAAGTAATTGCACTAATAAATTAAAATATATCAAAATTAAGACTTAAAATTGTGTATGCACTTTCATCTTATATTGGTGATAGATTACTTGATTATTTATTAGTAACTAGCCAACAATCCAACTTCAAGAATTAACCCCGGTCCCCAAAAAAAAACATGTAATGCATTGACCAATATAATGATGCTTTTCGTTTGTCTGAGTGTAAATAATTTACAAAGGTTTGGAACATATGCTTTGATTGCTGACTATAATTATTATAATACTTAACTATTTACCTTAATTTAATTAATTTCATTTGTTGGAATGGCTTTATGGCTCTTATCTACAAATATGTTTTGCTTAATAAGTGAGGAAATACAGTGGACTGCTATAGCTTTTCCTTCCTCAACCAAAAAAAACAAAAAGGAAGTACATATATGAAGGGATATTCATCATTCCATTGGCAAATTGTCTGTACGTGTTCAAAAGGTGTAATTTTAATTCTAATATTGATATTTGTTTCTTATTGTTGGATAATTGTTCTATTCATGTATAGTATTGTATATTTTTTTTTACCATTTTCATATATTGGTTGTTTACAGTAGTGGGAGAAGGCAACATTATCAATATATTGTCATTCATGGGAGCATATTTTCTTCTAAAGACAAAGAGTAATACCATCATATATATATATATATATATATATATATATATATATATATATATTATATATATATATATATATATATATATATATATATTAAAAGTTGGATTGAACTCATGTATGAGCAATATATAGGCTTGCTAGATAAGATGTCACATAGGAGAGAATAGCAACGTAAAGTACTTAATGTAACATAGGATGCCATATGAGATTTAACAACAACACCCCCTCCCAGTATGGGTCCCGCTTTTACGGGGTCTGGGGAGATCCAGATGTAGGCAACCTTACCCCTACCGGTATCCCTACCTGTAGAGAGGCTGATTTCAAGAGACCACAAAAACAAGATTTTGTGAAAACATTTTATAAAAGAAGGATTTTGGGAAAACATTTAATAGAAAAATAAAGAACACAATAGCCAGAAATGAGTGAGATACATAAACAAATCAAGTTGCCGTAACTATGAAACAAAAGAACAATAAAGCAGAGGAGGGAAATATACCTTAATAACCAGAGGTAAGCACAGGCTGTCTCTTGCTAGATGGAAGTACTTCCTACAGACAAACATAACACCACTGCCAAAACTACCCTACTGCAAGTGAAAGACCAACTATGAAACCACCTCTCTGCGATCTAAGATTCTAATCCTATCCCGCCAACGTTTTCTATCCTGAGCCGCGTCCTCCAACAATCCTACAGCTTTCAAGTCCTCTCTAATCACCTCGTCCAAACTCTTCTTTAGTCGTCCCTTCCTCTTTTACCTTCGAGGATGTTAATCCTCTCACATCTCCTTACTAGGGCATCTACGCTCCTTCTTTTCACATAGCCCAACCATCGGAGTCTTGAGTCTCTCATCTTATTTTCGATGGGGGCCACTTTAACTAAGTCTCTGATAACCTCATTTCTAATTCTGTCTATTCTCATATAACCACACATTTACCTAATTATCCTCATCTCTGCTACTATCAACTTTTAAATATGAGTCTTTTTTAGAGGCCAACACTCCGATCCATACATTACTATTATTTAATAATAAAATTTAATCATAAAATATATATGATTTAACAATGCAAATATATTATTACCATAATAGATTTTTTTCAAATAGCAAAAATAAATTAATATGTTACATTATGTAACTATTATAAGTTGAGCATTTCTTCTTGATTCTTTTTTTTGGTGATAATATCCTCTTTGTTCTTAATTTTAACTTACATTTTTATTTCATTTGTTAAGTCATTTCTTTGTTAAAAACTTTATATTTTTTAAAGACTAAATTTTATGAAAGATTTGTAATAATGGTATGCGACATTAAGTTACTTTAACAAATAGAGTTGATGTTGCATTATATAGTTTTTTTTTTAGTTATCATAGTTTCTTTTTCTTTTTCCATTTAAATGGCTTTAAATTCCCTTTGTGTTTACACATTATCATTTATATACTATTCTTAGAAAATTCTCTAATATGTGAGACAATTTTTCTTATATGGGCAAATTTTAGTCATTAAGTGGAGCATCTTTTTCATTTATCTTCACTTAAAACATATTATATTATAGTCTCACTAATAACTATATAAGATATGTAAACCTCAATGCAAACATTTTATTTGATTTTTTATTTTAATTTTATTAAAATAAATAAGCAATAAACATTAGAGAAAATAGCCATCTAAGGTACTTAATGCAATATAGGATGCTACATAGGAGAGAATAGCTTATGAGGTACTTTATGCAATATAGGATGCCACATAAGATTTAACATAAAAAGAAAATGTTATGTAGAATGGATGTAAATTTAATACAATATTAATCCTATTTAATAAGGTATCTTCTCACATATCTTCCTATTATTTAATAATAAAATATAATCATAAAATATATGTGATTTAATGATGTAAATACAACAAAAAATGTAAGTTAGATATTAATTAAGAATTAAAAAGTATGTTATTAGTAGGAAATAAAGAAGGCTTGCTTTACTTTTGTATCAACAAAATAATATAATACATTAATTTATTGTTTGCTTTTGCATAAAAAATTATATGCTCACAATAATATATTAAAAATTATTTAACTCACATCCTTACATCGTAAGAGTATAATCTTAGTGACAATATATTGGAGAGTGGGATTAGGCACATGAGGAGACCTCTATATCCATTTCTCACTAAGTTATTATTCCCACTATGAGAGTAATTAGAAGGTTCTGATCCCTTCAGATTGAGAGTGAGGTATTACATTTTGGTTGCCGTTAATGGTGCAAGTAGCAAAAACAGGAACAAAGTGATGTTGTTGAGGCAAATAACGCTACGGGCAACCTACAATAATATGTTGTGTTGTAAAATAAATTTGACAAACAATATTTGGGTGTGAACCTAGGACCCCTTTAGATGGAAAGTTATTTATATATCGGTTTGAGTACCGAAGAATGGTAGGTGCGTTGTAATATTTGACCATAACAAGACCTGATATTGCTCATGTTCT
>JAKOGI010000375.1:535000-570000 GCA_029747015.1 Carnegiea gigantea
TACACCCTCGCTCGTTGGCATGGTGCGACTCTCTGGTGGTGCCTTGAAAAGATACCATGAGTAAGAGGTGTAACACATGGTGTGTACTGTTGGTATTCTTGTAACAAAGTTAGTGACATGGGGACTCTGTGCAAACTAGTATGTGGACTCTATAGACTAGATTATGGATGTTCTCTTAGCGGTGGCTTGGCACTTTGTTAAAAAGGCTTCTACTTGAGGGGAAGCTTTTGTGCAGATGGGGTTTGAAAGGTACGCGTGTGTAGCGAGATATCACAAATGATTGGGAGTCCCATATCAAGGGTTTGGAATAGAAGATCATGATAAAAGCCAGGTGGCTTTACTCATATTACCAGTTGGATTTAAGATGGAAGATCACTATATTTTATTATCATAGGCCTTGGTTTGACTTGGCTCGTTACTTGGATTTCCCCAACAAAGGCCTATGTTATTTGCAGGGTTAATGATTGACCTAAAAGTATAACCAAGTAACTAACTGTAAGCTAAGAGAAGGATTCATGGAGCACCACAATATTTTGACTAAATGTGATGATTAAGTTATTGGGTATAAGAAGTACTAGACTACAAGTAGCAAGGTCTAAATCACATTCTCAAATGTACATGTTTTCAAAATTATATATTCTTACAAGTCATATAAATAAATTAAAGTTGCAAAAATTTATGAATATAGTACATAAAACATGATCAATGAAGTAATTCATAAGGTTAAAATGGACAAGAGCACCACTTCCCTACATGAAAAGAGCAAGAGGATACAGTACAATAACTATGTATTGTAACACTCATTGTCACTTCTTCAAGTAAGTCTAACACCTCATACATATATACGAATTGCTTTTTGAATGACGACAGTGTATGACTTTAATTTATTTTTTTCTAGCCCGAATCATATTTGATTATAGAATATGTTATCATCTATGGCATGATTTTCTCCTTTTTTTCCATTTTAAATTTTTCTGCACAAAATCATACTTGATTCGAAATATTTCGTTACGGAAGATGTCATCATTTATGGTATGATTTCCTCCTCGATTTCTTTGAAAACTTGCTCTATTATTTGACTTGTCTCATCTCTATAAATTGATAGCCCCATGGCTCTTCATACACAAAGAAAACCTGCCACCTTCTTCCTTCTTTCTATTTTTCTATACACTTTGCCTTTTCATTCAGAATTTTCTACCTAGATCTTGAAATAGAAGTACAAAACACAAAAATCATTGATGTTGCATAGCTTATAGGTTGCCCAACGATGACCGACTAGCAACAGTGGCCAGAAATCAAACCTTTAAGTAAGTGGGTCCTTATTTGGAGTCCTATTTTACTGCTTCGGTCATGAAATTGTTTCAACTCCTCCAGATGAAATTTGTGAAATAAGTACTTACAGATTTTGTCAAGATTTTCTTATTTACTTATTGTAAATTTTTCGTTTCGTTTCAAACAATATTACCCCTACTGCAAATTGTTCATGAGACGATTCTCTTATTTCCTTTTTTTTGTGTTTATAATCTGCCCGTAAGTTGAAAATGGATTATAGTTGGTGGTTAAGGGTAAGAGTTTGATCAATACATATTTTCTCTATTTATGAAACTTAAAACATGATTTGTTATTTTTTTTTTAAAAGAAGTTTTATAATTATAATTTGTGGAGAGGCACTAGTGACTTGTGTTGAATAACTATTGAGTGATTTTTTTTTTTTTTTGGGTGCATGGTGCAGGAAAAGTGTTTGTTGCCCCAGAGGGAGGAATAATTGCTGGTGATCACTTTCTGCAACCACTATTAAGATAAGATTATTCTGGCTTCTCTGAACTATACTATTTGATGAGTACTGTTATCCTAACCAAAAAAATAAATTAAGATGACTCTATTCTAGAAATCTAACATCTAAAATTATATCGTACATGTACAAAAATCATTTTTATTATTTACAGGATCACGTCTTTAAAAATTTTTTTAAAAATTTTAAAATGCACACCGATTAAAACAATTGATATTCTTAAATTTTACGAATTCCAAACAGGGGGACAGTACTATTATACAACTATAGTATTACTCTTTGCAGTGTGTCAAGACTTCATCGTTCGTACTCACTTTTAATTTATACACACACATACATATATATATATATATATATATATATATATATATATATATATATATATATCATAAAACATCAAATATGTCATAGCTAACTTCATGGAAAAAAAATGTAATTATTGTATTATCAAAGCAAAAGTTAATTAATTAAAATTCAATAATTAATTAAGTTATCAAAGCTCCATAATTTATGTCCTTATGTTTAAATCTAGTTCGGGAGTTGTCCAAAGAGAAGTTCTGTAGGTACAAAACTTTAACCTAAGGTTTTTAATTGGGATTAACCCAAATGATTCCCTAAGTTCGACGTGGATTAACCCAAATAATACTTTAAAGTATAATTAACCCAAATAATACCTTAAAGCATAATTCTATAAGCGAAGGTCAGCACGTACAAAATTTAAATTTTCAATTTGGAAGAACCCAATAAGACCTTAAAATTGAAGTATAATTTTATAAACTCCTTGTGTCAAATTAGTAAGTTGTAAATTAGAGTTAGTTTTTCAATTAGAGTTAGTCAATTAGTGTATCAACAAATTTAAGGTCAGGCAAAATTAAGACTTGAGTTTATTTGTATTGATTGAATCAGATATTTGAAGAAAAATTTCATATCTGGACTCTACCCAGATTACTAATTTGGACACCATAACCAAATGCCAATCCGGAATCCAACGTCAAAGTCCGATTGTTTGAACATAATTGTCTGAACGTCTGAATTTGTAATATAGACAATGAGATGTTCTAGCTGAACTTGTTGTATGTGACTGAACCTAAACCCTATTTTTTATATATATGAATCCAATTGACCAACTACTTGATAAATACTTTTACAAATTTCGGTTAGAAATTAATGATATCTAAACCTAATTGTCTAATGTCATCATATCGGGATGTACTTGTCCAATTGTTCGAATTTGTTCAAACCCAAGTTGGTTCACAAATTCTGAAAACTCGCATTCAAACACAATCTAAATCCCAATATGAACATGACCCATTCTTCAAAATTTTAATTTTCGACAAAATTTTATGACCAAACAAGATTTTTGCTAGCCTAAACAAGGTACGACGATTATGTTGAAGATGGTTGCGATACTATGGAACTTTGTTCCCTAAATTTTGTGTAGCTCCGGATAAATATTTATAGTAGTATCATGAAATCTTACAAGATTCTAGATTCGTGGGCCATTAGGATCAGAAGATCAGAAGATAGCAATACTCTTGATACTTCATTTCATTATCTATTTTGATTTTGTTGCCCGCCATTTTTCCTTAACCACAAATAGATATCCAAATGAAATCTCAGAAGATTTTATCTACATGATGAATAAATGTTTATTCAGAAAACGGTAATTAGTTACAATTCTTGCTTACGTGACATTGTGCTAGCTACAACATTGCTACCTAACAATTAAGCATATGATTACAACATTAATTACTAGATAATTAAAACATCAAGTTGACTTAGTTTTGCAGCCATTCCATCCTTCAATTGCATGGCTGTTGTTCTTGCATTTTGATCATCTTCATCCACCCTCAATGTAAGTTTACATAAAGCTTGTCCATGCTCTAGTAAAAACTCTAGGACATGGAGCTCATTTCGAGTTCCTCGAAACCCCTTGACTTCAACATTCTTCAATGCTTTCTTCACGCACCCTGTAGCCAATGGCTTCACTTTCGACCAAAACGTATCTGGCGAGAAATCCAAAACTGGTACCACATAATCCTGTTTGAGCATTGATCGATCATCGTAGCAGGTTCGCCAAGGTAATTATGTCTAAGTAAAGTTCTACTGAATGAACGTATGCATGAAAATAAGTTTAATATTAGTTACCTCATGAAAAATGTATTGTTGGCCAACTTCAAAACAAAGCCTCTCTAGCAATGGAAAACTATTAAGTAGGCATAGCATCCCATAGAACTCGTATTCATGGAACACAGTTCTTATTGTTAGTCCTTGCGCACGACCTTGTCCGGGAAGCTTTGGCGAGTCTAGTCCCGTGGGAAGAACCTTTTCAATTTCATTAAAAAAATTAATAATTTGCGAGACTTCGACTGTATAATTGTTCACTTGAAAGGGGTTTTTTAATTAAAAAAATTAAAAATTAAAAACTCCAAAGGGCAAAGTACCTGAGTGACGTAGGCACAAACCCTGAGTGACTTTGCAAAATGAAAATTGGAAAGCAGATTGATAATCACATCCCCATTATCCACATCAAAAAATTCAGCAAGTCCGAAATCGAGATCAGCCTCTTGCAATAAAGGAAACCCAGCAATCCCAAATTCTACAACATCCCCACAATACATGAAGCTTTCTAAATTAGGGGCTACCACGCTGAGATTCAAGAGATCAACGCATTTATCTACCCTGAGCCTCTTCAAACTCTCCGATTCGATCACATACACAGTCAAGTTGAAGCACTTGAACAAACTTAAACTCTCCAAGAGCGGGCAACTATGCAGCAAGTTCCTTAGAATTGGAGCATCCATCTCAATCCACCCTAGGGAGACACTCTTTAGGGCACGACCAAGGTTTATTAATCGGTCTTCCCTAAAACGACAAGAGACCAATTTAAGTGATTCTAACCCTTTATATTGGTAAACAAAGTCGGGTAGAGTAAATCGCTCTGAGTATGCATCAGAATATGCTATAGGAAGGGAGTTGCTCCAATCAAGGCCGGAAAAATCAAGTTCTAAGGACTTGGTATGATGTTCAAGAGCGAATCGTATGAAAAACTCCATGTCAAACATGCAGGTCAAAGGGTTAGAGAACGTAAGCGTGAAAGATGACAAGGTTGAGAAGTCATATTTTTGGGGATTAAGCCATGCACTTCCGAAGGTTATGCATGAAAATTGTCGATTTTGGATTTCAGTATCATCTTGGTTCTCATGGTGCGGAGGAGGGAAATAGCGCTCGTTGATCTCAATGTTGGGACGAAAACGCCATAGATTGTGCCAATGCTTTGCTAAAATGCTCGTTCGAACAGCATCTTTGAGAGGAAGGAAGGAGAGGATGGTGATGAGAAGGGTTTCTGGAAGCAACGAGAAAAGATCTTTGCTAGGGGCCATTTTTCCAATCAAAGAAGGTACAGATAATTGGTTACTTGAAGATAAATTTATAAAACAATATATATTGTAATAGAACTGAATAACTGTCAAAAACAACTGAATAATGGCAACAGGATATGAATTGAAACAACTGGCCCATTGTATATAGAGAGAGAAAAAGGGTGTGTCATAAATTAGAAAAGGGTGCCGCTTCATGAAGTAAAATTTCCCACGGCCTGGCAAAATTTGTCTTTTATTATTTTTTTAATTTTGATTTTAGCCTATTTACTCCTTTCATATTTAATCAAAATCATAAATTAAAACTCCAAGAAGATATCAAATCCATTGTGATTTAAGCACATTTTCCTTGAAAAAGTGCATATATATATCACAACGGATTGGATTTGTTTTGAATTTATTATTATTCATTCAATAAATGTTTGAAGAACTTTAGTTGATATTCCTTCTTTTTAGTTTCTTCACTTGTTTTATGAAAGATTTATATAGAATTTACGAATTTGTTAAAAAGGAAGTGGTTATAGTACAACCCATTTATTGTTAGCTTATCATCAACCGCATGGTGTTGATTTTAAGGTTTCATTAAAAGATGAGCACGTAATTAAGAACCTTTATTATTAGTTCGATCTGGCTAGAGTAATAGAGTGCCCTTTCCTCATTTTGATTTAAAAAAAAAAAATCATTTGAATTTGGAGTAAGGAAGTACCTTTCCTTACTTGAAAAATAATTTCTTTTTTTGAAAAAAAGAAGGTAGATGGAAATGTAATTTGTGACTGAAATACGATGTCATTTTAAGTTTCTAAACTATAAAGTAGGTTTGAAAAAATTTATAGTTTTTATGCAAACTTAGATTACTTTTTAATCTTTCTGCATGACGACTAATTAATAAGTAAAATGCATTAGCATGCATGGTACTAAATCACATACACTAACTCCTACAACCAACAACGCTTGAAATGTTTAAAGCATCCCATCTTGGTAAGGAAAAAATGGCCCCTAGCTAGGACCTTCTCCCTTTGCTTTCAGAAACCCTACTCGTGACCACCCTCTTCGTCGTCCCTCCCAAAGACATGGTTCAAACAACCATTTCAATTTAGCAAAGCAATGGTGCAACCTATGGCATGTTCGTCCTAATCTTGAGATCAAGGAGTGCCATTTTCCTCCTCCTCACCATAGAATCAAAATGATAATAGAATTAGACTCTGAAATTTTTTACTTGTCTCTTACTCATCAAATCAAGTCTGTAGAAATTAATTTCCTAGTCTCAATTGAATTCAAGAGATACTTCCTCATTAATAGATCTGATACGTTGCCAAGAAAATTAGCTTCTTTTTTCTTTTTTTTGGGACCGTTTTAAGGATGATCGATTGATTTTTTTCTTTTTCTTTGGGTTGTCTTAGGGATAACCAATTCATAACAAACCTGGATCATGCCCTAGATAGTGCCTCCTTAAGTTGAATTAAGGGGGTAAATGCCTGGCCCTTTGAGGGACTTACAATCGAGAAGTTGCTTGCTCTTGGAGAGTTTCAGTTTGCTCAAGTGCATCAAATGTAACGATTTATGTGATCAACTCAGACTAGAAGAGCTTTAAGAGGCTAAGGGTGGATAATTGCATTGATCCCTTGCATCTAGGTGTGTTCTTGTCTCACTCGTGTATTGTCAACAACTTCTAGCGTTTTCCTTTTCTTTTTTGGGGGGGGGGGGGTAAGCAAGTTCATCTAAATATCCATATCTCATGGAAGCAATGGTATGGAGAAGGCATGTATGAGGACAGGAGGAATAGGGTAATGGAAATTCTCATAGCTGGAAGGTGCGTTAACTCCCACTAGACCCCCCCCCCCCACTTAGTGGTTGCTGACAACTTCTGATTTGAATGACATGAACTGATCCAAGATGAATTCCAAGTGGCCACACAATGCATTCTTGGTTGATGTGAGGATGGAGATTATAAAGAAGAATGACTTATTAATTATGTTGGTCATTCTTCTTTACATAATAACCTTTTTTGTGTGCCAATGCAGATGAGGAATACAGATCTGTTTTTCTAATGCAATTTTGCTTCTGTTGTTTCAGATGGTACTACTAGGTGGCGAAAGGTACAAAGAGGCAGCAAATGGGATGATGTTGTTGCTTGGTTCACTGTCATGGGAGAAATCTCAGGCTCTTCCGGTACGTAAGAGGATAAACAAGCCAAGGACATTGTCAGAGAGATTCAGTCAGTTTTGCAAATTAAGAGGGCAGGGATGCAAGAAACGAGCTATTAGGAAATGTTCTGAGAAATTTTTCTAGGTATAATCTCAGATATGCATTTTCTTTCTTTTTATTTTTTCAGCCAAGGGTGTAGAAAGGGAACAGGGACAACCTTTGTATTGGGAAAGCATGATGGTGTTATTGTCCTGCTCTATACATCAACTCTCATTTTGGAAGTAAATGAAATCAATTCACATTTGCTAAGGATTGGCTCAACAATTTGAGCTTGCTTGACGTATAGGTGGACGAGAAGTTCTAAAATAAGGTGAAGGTGCAAAAGCATTGGACATCGAGGCATCATTAATTAGTTGATAACGGCTGGGGTGAAGTAACTTTACTGTATCAAGAACGACATTAGACTGTACTTTCAAATTAATTACATGTGACATTTTTATTGACACCATTTGTGACAAAACTATAGTCCCTATTTTGTTTTTCATTTTACAAGACAAAATCAATATCAAACATCAACATGGAACTCAAATATATACATAATTACATATACAGCTAAACAAGGCAGCCCAAAGAGAAGTTGACCGCGTCCACGGCTCGACTAACCAATGGTCGGGGTAAGTAGCGAGGCTAATCGAAATTGCCCTAAGAGGGAAAAATTGAGCAACTTTACACCAAACAATTCAAACTTTTCCTCTCCGAATCTATGCATTCCTTCTAGGAGCCATATGCAAGAATGTGAAAACTGGGGGGTCATGAACGTATAGAAAATACAATGGTAAGATCTAGGGGAGAAGAGGGGGGAGATGTTTAGAAATCAACAATTGGCTCTCCAATGGTAAGATTCCTCTCCACAGTCCAAGGCAAGTTAAAGAGCTTAGCCGTGACGAACTTGAATATCTTGTTCACATTTATGTTGTGGTTTGCACTTGAGAAGAACAACGTTGCCTTCATTACCTTTGCGTATGCTCTTGCCTGTCAAGTCACATTCACATTCACATTCACTCAGCACAATTAGTCACCTCCCCACAGCTACACATAAACATGCGTATCATCTTTCAATAATCTATAGTTGGAACACATAATGGTTCTTTGTTTTAGGTTTGGTCTGTCAAATTGACAGTACTTTGGATCGGTTTGTGTCGACTCAATATGGACAACGGGCAATTAGGGCCAATATACACCTCAAATGCACCAACGTAGCCACGACTTTGACTCATGATAACTACGCACCAGGTCGAGTTTATACGAGGGGTCGATTCAAGCATGGAACATTCGAACTGAACCAAGTTGTTAATCTTTAGATATTACTCCCGAAGGAGACTCACTTTTGACCCAACTCAGATCACCAGGCAATCATACATGTCATACTCGGACGTAATCTAAGCGGAACAAGTGCTCTAACTAGGCTAACGCTATTTTAAAGTAGCTTTGAATAAAATGTGAGAAGGAGAGGGAGAGACCACCTCGGATACAAACAACAGAAATTTTGACAAAGACGATGTGAAAGACTGAAAGACTTTCACGGTCCCAAACCAACATACAAATCTTCCTAAAACAGGACACACAAACAGGGTGTTCACACCCTGTCCAAGACATTTTTCAATGTCATCATTTTCACAAAATAACAGCACCATGCCAAAACCTCGGATCCACCATCAAATTCAAAGATATAATCTCCGCCATTTGGAACCTTGTTTTATGCATACATAAAATCAAAATTATTTGTAGAAAATTGAAATACTGCCAACCCCAAATTGCTATTTATTCTAATATGTTTTTACTTTTACATTAGAGGATATGGTATTAATTAATTTACCTGAGTCACTATAGTCCACTGCACACCTGGAGGAAGCCCAACAAAATCATCAAATTTGGTGCCAATCAGTACGGGGATAGCTGTCTGTAACAAATTGGAAAACACATAATATATTAGCAAACAAAGGCTTACTCCATCCTCACCTTGCATGAACAAAATCCACGGCAATCAAGTTTTCAATATAACTGTTCCTCAACTATATGCTAAGGGGGGGAAAAAAGAAAAAAAAAAACAAAAGATATGTTCATCTAAAAGTGATTTCTCATTTTCAATTTCATGTTGCTAATCCTTTTCATTTTTTTCCCTAGACTTGGTAAAACATGGTGAGTCACGACCGAGACATCATAGATACTACAGTTCTAAAAATCGACGATTATGTAGCAAAGTGTTGAACGGAACTAAGACTAATAATATTATCTTGAAAAGTAAAAAAAAAAAAAAAGCAAATAGAAAGAACAATTTTCAACGCGAAAATTCTTAAACAAGAGGAAAAATCCAAGAAAACGAAATGCACTTTCTATTGTAATTATTTGACGCATACCACATTATGATAATGACTAAATAACTAGAGGACTTTTCAAGCAACATACTACATGCCCCCTGTGTCTTAATTCTACCTAACAGAAGAGAGGGAGAGAGAGAAACAGAGAATTTTTTGGTGATGAATGGCCATAAATGTGCTTCCCACCATGAATGGAGTTCCATAACTGCAGCATTATAACACTAATTACTCCTTATGTACTACTAAAAATAGAACTATAATACTAGTCATTAGTCAACTTTTGTGCCCCCGCTAAATCAATAATAGTTGACAAATGACAACTTAACTAATTTATAAAATCATTTATGCGTGTCCATCAAGTCAAACTTTGCATAATATACCATCCGATTACACTGCAAAAAAAAACTCTGTTTTCTAAGTACCTTATTCCACTTTCTTGCTTGACTATACCATCCAATTACACTGCAAACAAAAATAAATTTCAATTAATTGAAATTCAGAATTAATTCAACAAAATAAAAAGCAGATTAAAGATGAAATTCAAGAATATATTTGGTTCAGTAGTAACAAACCTATTAAGGGTACAACGGCTAGTAAGATCAAACATGAACAAGATTGCAACTGCATCTTTACAAGCAATTGGTACATGATCTAGAGAATCATGATCCCCTGTAGTTTCAATTTTAAGCAGCAAATTAATCCAAATTCATCAAATAATTTTATTAGTTGAAACAAAATTAATAAAAAAATGGATTAATTGGGGGGAAAAAAAAAAAAAAAAACCTGCTACATCCCATATTCTGAAAGCAATCCGAGCTCCCTTTACAAGCAATGTTTTATCCATCAAATTTAATCCTTTCATCTGCAAACTTTTCCTCTCTTGCTCATCTCCTACATATTTAATCTACCCAAAGAAATTTAAAAAAATTAATATTCCAAAAAAGTGAAGAAAAAACACTATTTTGGAGACTCAAAAATTAGAAAAGAAAACCAAGAAATCATTTTGTTTATTTTTTTAAAAAAAGGAGATTTACCACGAAACTGGTTTTCCCAATCTGACAATCACCAAGCAAGCTGATCTTGAGGCTAACCAAATCGGAATCCGTCTCATACCCACTAACCAAATCGGCGAGTTCTCCGTCTTCCGCGGGCGCCGGCGAGAGGGGTCGGTCGAGCCGCCGGTACTGAGCCGAAGTGGGTCTGGAGCAAACAAGAAGTCGGTCCCAAATAAACCGGAAAAGTCGCCGGAAAACGGCCACCCGGTCTAGAATGTTGAGCTTTAAGTTGACGTGGACGATTTTCCGGCATAGTTGCGTCATCTTTCCGTCGGCTTCATTGATTCCCTTGCCCTGTCCCATTCGTAAAGCTGAAGACGAAGGGCAATATCAGAAAAGAAGAGAGGGAATCAAGGTTTTATTTTTTCTCTCTCATGTGATGGTTCCCAAAATTTGAAAGTCCGAAGAGAGCTTCTGAGCTTTAGAGAGAGAGAGAGAGACAGAGAGAGAGAGAGAGAGAGAGAGACGTCCAAAATGCCGGCCACTTTTGGGTTCCGTTCTACGTAGATTTGGGGTATTTATGTCGACCACAGGGGAGGCTTGAACCAAAAACTGTATGAACGGATAGAGTTGGTATTTGGAGGGGTATTTCAGTTATTTTTTTTGGGGGGGGGGGGGGGGCCCGGGGGGTGTGACCAGGTAAAAATTAATGTTTGGTGAGCTAGTGTGGATGGAGTAGTATTTTATGGATTCTAATTATTAGCGTTTTTAGTATTATTTTTGAGAAGTTAAGAAATTAGTAGGAATTTTTAAAGGAGTGAAGTCATTTGTGTCTAGATCTCTTCATATGTTATTAAAGCGGAATTTAAATTGAGTGTTGACTGTGTTGTTGTTATTGTTGTACTTTTTGAATTTTCAAAAGTGATTATTTGATATGCTTATAATATTTTTTTTAACACATCTTTTGTGATGGATGGTGAGTACTAATATCATAAATTCAAGTTCATAAATCGATGAATTGACTTATTTAAAAAATTAAAACAAATAATCATATATGATAACTAGGATTTATAGACCAAGAACTACGATATAATTTTCAATTTTTCATCCACCATCTATATTATGCATTACTTGAAATGAATCATAATTTACAAACTAATGCTTTGTGTGCCATATGAAACAAAGTATTTTATTCAAAAATATTCTGCTATTTAGAAAACTAAATTGTGCTATACACACACAAAAAAAAAAAAAAAAACCTAGTTGTGCATATCTACTAGAAATCTATCTCTTTGTTTTATTCATAACTAACATTTTGTACTTTTAAAATTGTAAAATTAGCTTTCTCAGCTTATGATAAAGATTAAGCGGATCAATTAAATTTTGCAATATGTCGTAATGGTTCTACTCCTATAGTTTACATATTTAAAAAATAAAAAATATAATTTACACTTGAAAAAGAATAAAAAGAGAGCAGTGACGTTCAATACTGAAAGTTGATAGACCGACTTACTGTAGTCGTAGGTGGGAAGAGTGGGCGCGGCAAAGACGCAAAGCACAAGACCGCGTTGGTATACGTGGAAGACTGTGTTTGGCCCATTTGACTTGCACCACCTGGTAATCCAATTTTAAAGAGGTCGCCCTAAAAAAGCAGCGGTCGTTGGTGGGTCCGTCACAATCAACAATTTCTATAATAGAGTCGGATAAAATTAATCCAATATAATTATTAATTTGACATCAATATGAAATTAAGTGAATATGGATATAAATTTTCAATTTAATTAATTAAACGAGTTAATATGTTTAACCCATTTAACTAAATGGGTTAGTTTCAAGTTAAGATTTTCGTTACTAAAAAATACTTATTTAACATTTTTAATTAAATGAGTTAATTAATGAGTTAAACAAGTTAATCTGGTAACTTCCTTATCATTTATACACTTGTCCTTTTATCCGACATTGTCTCTGTCCCAAAAAGATTTCTCTTATTTCTTTTCGGGATGTCCCAAAATAACGTCTTCTTTCTAATGGCATGTTCCTTTTGACTTATCATAAGTAATTAACTATTTATCATCATCATTCAATAACTTTTAGCACAATTCAGTCACTTTCGATACAATTCAGCATCATTCATCACAAGTCAATATATTTCAGCATTGTTAAGTACTTCGGGCATGTTCTTTTGGACTTATCATAAATACTTATTATCCGGTATTCAACAACTTTCAGCATAATTCAACAACTTTTAGTACAGAGCTTCATTCAACCTAACTTAGCACAATACGATATTGTTAAACACTTATTGAAAATACCTAATTATATTTTCTTCAACCATTCAACATGTTTAGGTGGCAAAATTTTTGGAGCATTGGATTTCAATTTGGATTCAACATATTTTAGCATGATTTAAGCATAATTCAGCATGTTCTAGTTTGATTCAGCATGTTTCAGTAATAAGAATTCTCATAAGTTGAAAAAAACATGTCCTTATTAAAAATACCTTCTTATATATATTTTTTAGCAATTCAGCATGTTTCAACAAAATTTAGCATGTTTCAATATAATTGAGTATGTTTCAGCATGTTTCAGAAATAAGCGTTAATAAATACTTATCATAATTCAAAAAGAACATGTCCTAAATAGGAAAATATCACATTTATAATATTTCCACACTATCCTTGTTTTCAATTTAAAAATACATTTGAGGATGGAAATTTGAGATGCCATTTTTGAATTGAAAACGAAGTGCATCATTGGTATTTTAGCTTTAAAAAGGTTAGTAATTTATATTTCTTAAAATGAGTGAAAAGTTGAATGGGACAATCTTTTTAGGACAGAGGGAATAATTAACAATACAAAAATTAAAAATATATAAAAAAATGTGAATGATGATGCATCGGGGAAACTTTAGACAATATTTGCTTGATATGAAATATAGACTTAATTTTTTATATTATGTAATCAGGTATTAGTTTAAAGCTAAACAGATAAACGCATAATGAGATGACCAAAACTTAACATTTTTATGTTAAATGGATTAAACAGGTCAAAATTAGGTCAACTTATTTAAAAATTATATATGCATATGTCATGGGTTTTCAATCTGTTTAATAAATGAGTTACGTTCAAGTGGAGAGATTTCCATCCCATTTAAATTCAACAGAATACGAATCCAACCCAACCTGATCTTAACGCCTATTTGTGTTTTAGCATGTTGAACATGTACATGTTTAAACCTGTTCTAATCTGCTTCAATTTACTTTAACATGCTCCAATTTGCTTCCACTTATTTCAACATGCTCCAATATGCTCTAAGCCCCTCACAAAATTGCTCCAAATTTACTATACCTACTTCTACATGCTCCAACATGCTCCAATATATTTCAACCCAGTAACCACCCCTCCAAAATACTGAAAACAAATAGGCTCTTATTGAGACACATTAACAAATACATACTAAAAATAAAATATATAAAAAATAAACCTCCAAAAAAATATATAATAAGAATGTGAGAGCACGTAATGTATACACAATAATTTGCCTCTCTGTAAGGTGATATCTAGCTAGATTATTCAGTTGTTTTGATGCTAAGAAAATTGAAATGCTATGCGAAAGGTAGGCCTTCAAATATTGAATTGATGCTGTAACAAGTTGTTACTTGTTACCTTTTTATCTTTTCGGAGACTCTATCCGGAAAATTTGTGTGGGGTTATTAGTAAGTTTTTAGATTTGATTATTTTACAAGTTGGTTTTTGATTCAGTACGAAATATTTTATTTTTTAAAATTATGTGCCTGTTATTACTAAGCATACGATAATTAGGATAATTAGTCTTAGTTAACTATTTTTGCAATCAACTCTGTCGTAAATGCTGACATTTTATCTTCTGATATTATGGTGATAATTTTTTAATAAATTAGTTTTTTCCCCCCTCTCCTCTTCACATTCTAACTGTATCGCAATTACCAATTTTATGCGAAGATCTCAATCGCGAGCCTAAGACTGCTGATTTTAATTACGACCATTTTAACCCAATCGAAAAAATATTTTTTGTTGGCCCCTTACCTTCCCCTCCATTGACCACCTCTTGCATTTGTTACATGCATGTGTTTTCAATTAGGTTCACCATGCTAGAAATTAAGATTAATTGTTTCAGAGAATTTCATTATTTTCAGCGGCTTTTGCCGCTGAAATATTCCCATAAGAATGGTGATTGCACTAAGTTTACAGTTTGAAGAGTAATGAGAAAAATGAGACACATGTTTTTCCAATTCATTAGTAGCCATTATATTAGGTCTATACAAAGGTCTAGTAAATAGATGATTTACCTACCAAAAACGGAGCCCTTATTTTCCTTTTATTTCTTTTTTCCCCCAATCTTTGAGGTGAATAAGTGTGGGTGATACAAGCTTAAATATCATTCTTAGAGGTATTAAAGGGTTAATTAAGTGTCTATTCGTTTTCAACATTTTGAAGGTGCGGTTAGCGGATTGGAGCAGATTGAAATAGGTTTGGAGCAGTTTAGAGCAGGGTTGACAAGTGGTTAGCAGGTTCGAGTAGGTAAGAGTACGTTGAAGCAAGTCGGAGCAAGTTGAAGTAGATTAAAGCAGGTTAGAATCATTTTGGAATGTTTTTGTAGCGATTCTTCAAACACTATGATTATCAACTATTATTAGGTGGAATACTTTACATTTTTATAACATTAGTTCATAATAGATTTATGAAAATAATGCAATAAAAGAGTTGAATGACATTGTAATACATTAGTAAATGTTAGGCAATGACAATCATATGTCTTTCTTTGTAACAAAAGATAACATGTCTTAGAAGTTTAGTTGTTTCTCGATTTTGAAATTATACCAGCTATTACATCTCTACATTTATTCATTACTTACTTGTTTCAAGCAACATACAACCCAATGTTGGGGGGTCTTGTAATGTTTGCTGGCCTTGGCAATTTGTGTAGCCCAATACAGGTGTGATAGTTGAGAGTGTATTATGGTGTATCAAATATATATACGTTTTTAATGTTGGAATATATAAATGTAATAGTAAAGTTAAATTACTAAATATTAGGGTATATTATATTTTAAAATTATGGCATTAAAAATTGTATATTACTGTATGACAACATAATGTCACGATTCGGCAAAGTTTGAGCACGGCTCAGTCAAATCCAGCTTGGTTAAAGCTCGATTTGTGTCTGTGCTCGACGTTACTTATCGAGCGAAGCCAAGCAAAGCCTCCACTAGCTTGAATAGACACCTAACTTTTTTTTTTTTTATTCGAGCAGTTTGGAAGGAGTTGGAGCGGGTTGAAGTAAGTTTGACTAGCAGTTTGAGCAGGTTCGAATAGATTTGAACATATTTGAACAGGCAGCAAGTGCAAAATGCTGAAAACGAATAGATCCTAAATGAAAACTACTTCTTAGTCAACATTCTCTAACCCGCAAACCGCTCATTTAAAATGCTGAAAACAAACAAGCCCTAAATGAGAACTTCCTAGTTCTTAGGGTTTGTTCGTTTTTAACATTTTAAATAAGCAATTAGCCAGTTGGAGAATGTTAAATAACATATTGGAATAGGTTGGAGACTTGGAGTAGGTATGAGCATATAGCAACAGGTATGTGCAGACTTGAAGCGGTTTTGTGAAGGGATTGCAACAGGTTAGAGCACGTTGAAGCGGGTAATAGCAAATTGATGCATATAGAAGCATGTTAAAGTAAATCAGAGCAGGTTGAACCACGTGTAGGTGTAACATACTAAAAACAAACAAGTTCTTATCACCAGTGATACAGTCGTGCCCCTTTTCTCTTTCTTTGTTTTTTCAACAATTCTTTTTTCCCTATTTCAATGAAAGTATTGTTATTTAAGTAGGCAATTGTAGTCAAGCTAACTTCTCCACATTTAAACATTTAAAATATCAAAATAGAAGAATGATTTGTTGCCATTGCGCTTCCCGTCAAAAGTAGACTTCTTCATACATTTTTGACTTTTAGGATTTGTTCGTTATGAGCATATTAGATGGACATAAAGCATATTATATGGGGTTCGAGCAGATTATAGAAGGTTTGAGCAAATTTGACAAACAGAAAGTAGGTTGGAGCATGTTTGACTAGCAATTAGCGGATTGGAGCAAGTTGGAAGCAAGTTCGAGCAAGTTTGATTAGCAGTTAGTAAATTTGAGCAGATTAGAGCATGTTGAAGTAGATTGGAGCGTGTTTGACTAGCAATTAGTAAGTTTAAGCAGACATGAGGACATTGGAACATGTAGCAGATTCGATATGCTAAAAACAAATAGACTCTTAATTCTCTTTTGTGGTTGTAGGGAAGGGGAAAAAACAACTTTTAATTAAGACAAATTCTTATACGCATTTAGGAGCGCATGTTTACAGAAGTCATGCATATATGTTTTTTAACGTGTAATTATCATATGTTTACTTTTTAATGTAGATGTGTCTACATAATGCTTAAAAACATCTATTCCCAAAAATATAATATAGACTTTGCTTAATTAGAGCCCTATCATTACTAATTAGGATGTCTCCATGATAGCTTCTCTTTTCTGCCCGTAGCTCGTTGATGTAAGCAAGAAAAAAGAAAAAAAAAAGTCATAACTAATTCAACGGTAGATGCTTTTTTTTTTTTTTTTTTTAAGCTGATTGGTAGATCTAGATCAAAGGGAGGAATTTGTATATTTTGCCTAAAGTTACGTACACATTTGGAATAAAGTTAAAGATGAGCTAAAGCTAACAGATGCCCATTTCTGAATTCAGATTGATCCACGAATTCTCCCGCTTTCCTATTTGGCTTCAAAAATACAATTTATAGAGTAGGCAGTATTCGAACATTGCTTTTTTCCAACAAAGGAGGTTATTCATAAAACACTACTCCCTATTGAATAAGGGTTGGTTTGTTATGAGTATATTGAATTTACTGTCTACTTTAACATGTTTCAATATGCTCTAACTTACTCAAATACTATTACAAAAAAAAAACTATTGTGATTTTTGTAATTATTTTTTCCTAATATTCACGGCTAGCTTGTGCGAGAAGTTAGGGTTGTTTTAGGTTGCACTGTATTTTTATTTTGAGCCTCCAAGAGTCTGTACAACCAGAGAAAGCCATGAGAGGGCAACAAGCCACTTAAACAAAAGAACATCAAAATTTCTCCTTATTATTCGTTCTTGGCATCAGAGCTTGGTTGTTGATCATGACCAAAGATGAAACCTTTGTGATTGACTCTCAATCCCCATATTATCTTCATCCCTCAGATGGATCTGGAGCTATCATAACATCCATTAAATTTGATGGAAAGAACTATGAACTCTGGAACAGAGCTGTTACAACGGCTTTAATGCCAAAAATAAGCTTGGGTTCATTAATGGTAGCATATCTAAACCATAACCTAGTCAACCCAACGATGCTCTCGCTAAGAAGAATGCATATATGGAACATGGTGAATTTGATGATCGCCTCGTGGATTCTGAACATCATTAACTCCCAGCTTCACATGAGTGTGGTATATGAAAACACGACTGACAAGATGTGATGAATATCTAGAACAGATATTCGGTCATCAACGTTCCTCACATCCATCAACTCAAGGCTGAGATAGCCTCTTGCAAACAAGGCAACATGGAAGTGGTTGAGTTTTATTCCAAACTTATGGGTCTTTGTAGTGAACTACCAAACCGCATGAAAATTCCGTAACACTCCTCCTTTGAAGTATTTTCTTGGCATTGAAGTGGACTAAGGGACAAAGGGATTGTTCTTGTGTCAATGAAAATATACCTTGGAGATTGTCAATGAGTGTGGACTCCCTGGTGATAAGCCTATTGCTTCTCCTGCTAAAGAAATAATCATAAATTGACACTTGCTTTACAAGAGTTATTTGACGATCCTACGCAATATGGGAGACTAATTGGGAGACTTATTTATTTGACAATCACTCGGCTGGAACTTAGCTACACTGTTCATGTCCTGTCGCAATTCATGCAAGGCCCCCAGACTAAGCACTTCAATGCCGCTGGATGTTTGCTCCACTATCTCAATGCAACCCAGGACTTGGTCTTTTCCTTCGTACCGACAGTAACTTACAAGTGTATGCTTACTGTAATTCTGATTGGGGTGTCTACCCACTTAGATGATGATCTTTGAGTGGGCATTTTGTGACTCTTGATAGGTCACCTGTTTCATGAAAGACAAAGAAACATGCTAGCTACTAGTCAAACATACTTCAATATGCTCCAACCTGCTCAAACCTACTGATTACTAGTCAAACCTGCTCTAATATACTCCAACTCACTCACAAACCTACTTCCAAACTACTCTAGTCTCCTAATTGTGGTCAAACCCGCTCCAAACCTGCTCAAACCTATTTTTGCTGGTCAAACTTGCTTTAATCTGCTCAAATTAACTGTAACCAGCTCAAATCTACTACATACTCATCCAGTATACCTATAACAAACGTGCCCTAAAGGTCTCCATTGCAATATTTACATTATAGATCTGGTTTCCTACTGACTAAAAGGTCTCTGTTGTAACATTTATATTATAGATATAAGATTGTTAGTGTTTAATAGAGAAATATATCCCTATTTTTCTCTTATTTTCGGTAAGTGGGCAATACCTCAATGCCACTCTTGAATATATCCTTATTTTCCCTCTTTTCCTAGCTAAGCGAGGAATAGCTCAGTGACATCAAGTATATCTTCCATTTGAAGCTTAGGGGTTCAACGTTGTGTGGGAGTCCAAATCACTTAAAGTTAACTCTTGACATGCTTAAAGGGTCTATTGTTTAATCCACTTGTGCGGGGTTGTACAACAGGGCATGTTGGGCACAAGTTTAGGCTGAGTTTGTCATGCCTTCCCTGCCCCTTGTACTTGTCTAATGGGCCTCTGAAATAAGAACTTACGAACAATACCACCTCATAGTGTGGGTCTTGTTTTGTAGGACCTAGGAAAATTCAGATATAGTAGTCTTGCCTCTATAAAGGAAAAACCAATTCCAATAGACCCCCAACTCTTAGATAAGGGTAGACCTCAGGCATCGGTAATTTGGTTTGGTTTTGGGTAGGATTAGATTTGGGTAGGGTCATATTTGCCCTCGGTGAGATTTGGTTTGGGTTCAGGTTCGATTTCGGATGGGGTCACTTCGGTTCAGGTTGACATCGATTCAGTTGATTCTTGGTTCCATTAGCTTTTCTTGCAAAGAGATGTTGAAAAATGTTAATGTCGAGTTTGATTCGGTTAAGGTCATTTCAGTATCAGGTCCACTTCATATTAGCTATTTCTGGTGTCGGTTCAAATGTAGTTTCAACTCGTTGGGTGCAAATTTCTTTTATCAGGTGTACGATACTCAAAGCTTACCCATATGCTATAATTTGCCTCTTTTATATATGGGATTTTCTTTTAACTAGCCTTTGTTTGAATTTTTTTAAAGCGTCTTTCTGAATTGTTTTCCTGTCTCCAACGATTGCCTGACGAATGTATTCTTAATCATCTTTTTTAAAGATTATGTTTCGCTTGATCACATCGCTGATCGCTTCAACTCACGAATTAAGATTACATATATTTTGACTTTTTAGTGTTCTATAATAAATTATGGCAGTTGCTGCTAGTATATATAGTATGACAATTTTTTTCATTAACTAATTGCAGAATGAAAGTGTCCGACGTTATCTCTAAGTGAAGGAATATTAACGATGCAATACTTTTTTTTTTTTTGGTTGAAAAATATCATAACTTCTAATGATGCATAGGTAGTAGATTTTTTTAAAAAGTTCATTGTTAAAATTGTTAGGGTGTTAGATTAACTGGACTTAATTCTTACATCTTCTTATATCTTCTTACATCTCCTTACATCTTCTTACATCTTCTTATATCCCATATAGATTTTCTATAGCATTCAACAACTCCTTATATCTATCCTTATAGCTCCTTACATTTTTTTACAGCTCATTACATTTTCTTACTACTCCTTACAGCTCCTTACATCTTCTTACAACTCCTTACACCTCTTTATAACTCCTTACATCTATTAGTTGTATCTAAATGTGAAATAGAACATGCCCTTATTCAAATAAGTACTGATATAATTACACGTCCCGTCTCATTAATATGAAACTTAGCTTCAAAAGTTGCGCATTCATAGTTTGATAGGTATAGTGTATGCATTCATACATAGAATCACAGACTAAATTTCTTTTCTAGTATAGTGTATGCATTCATACATAGATAACACCTACTTTTTTATATGATCTGAATTAGAGTTGGATGATAGGTTACATCGGATCGAGTTTATGTTTGTGTTGAACTTAAACAGATTGGGAATTTTTCGATCTGAATTTAACCCATTTATTAAATGGGTTGAAAAAACTTGACCATTATCCATTTAATTTTTAAACGGGTCGACCTGCTTAACTCGTTTAAGATAAACAAGTCGTGTTCAGGCGTCTAATTAACCATTTACGCATTTAACATTTTCAACTAATACGTAATTATAACGTTAAAAATTAAGTTTACATATCACATTAAATAATTAGTGTTTAAAATTCCCCCGATTCATCATAATTCACAATTTTTAAAAAATTTTATATTCTTAATTATCTATAAAAAGTAAATGGATAAATGACAAATGAAAAAATAAGTTGACTTATTTACCCTATTTAATTAAACAAATTAAAAAGGTACTTTTTCGTATCGAGAATCTCGACTAAAACCTAACCCATTTAGTTAAACGGGTTAAACATGTCAAGTTATTTAATTAAATGAGTTGAAAATTTATACCTAAATCCACTTAACTTCGTGTCGATTTTGAATCGATAATCGTATCAGATTAGTTTTGTCCAACTCTAATCTAAATGCGCTTACTTCTTTTCTAGGGGGAAAAAAAAAGAAGAAACTGTGGTTGAGCTTTTGTAAAAGAGATTTTGAGAATCGCACACCTACCTTTCTTCCCCACCCCTTAAAAAAAAAAAAAGAAAAAAAAAGAAAAAAAAAGGGAACCACGAAAAGCGGCACCGAACAAGCCTAACATGAAACTTTGCATGGAAGGCCTGAGGCCTACGGATGTTCATGTTTCCCCACCCCCAATGCCCTCCTTTTTGTTTGTTTGTTTGTTTTTTTTTTAACTGAATAAGCTGTTTGCTTAGGACTGCCATTCACCTATAACTTACCTGGCATGACCGTTATATAAATAAATGATCTATTTATAATGGGAGCAAAGCCAAACCACCAACTTTAAGTTGGGTTGTCAATTGTCAATGGTCAAACTTGGTTACCCTTTCAAAAAAATTGACGCTATCTCTTGTGCTGTAAGAAAGAGGCAGGGCATATGAGAGAAATACGGATAACAAGCCTTCTTCACCATTTTTCATTTTATTGTTTTATGAAACAAAAAAAAGGACTTTGTAGGCAAATAGGACCTCGCAAATGAGTTATTTGATTTCATTTCGGGTCAGGTCATAATATGCTCACGTAAACATGATTAAATTCAATTTCGATTTTAAGTCACATCTGAAGGTTCCCTCAATGTCAGTTACATAGTCGTTGAACATTACTGTTCAAGAACATTGGGTGTTTTGAGTAAAAGACAAAAGCTTAATTTGAATATATTGAGTTATACTATACTAACTCATCATGCGTATGTAGGAATCCAAGTGGATATTTTATCTCTGCAGAATCTCTGACTTTGGTAATAGTGGAATCATTTTTGAAAAAACAATATAAATATTATCTTATCTTGTTCTTGAGATATACTATATTGGAAAGAATCTTCTATTCACGTCTAAGGTCATTGGTGTATACTTCTTAAGTGAGCAATAAGTAGATGTGCTTAAAATCCTAGGGTAAGAAGTGCCTTAGGCGGTTACTAGCCCTATTTGGAAAGGTGAACATTATAAACATATCTTGTGTTTAGTATCATTTTAATTCTGCACTTTAATTTTTTTATTTCTGACATTGGAGACTAACCTTCAAGGCTGTCTTCACTGACATTGGCAATGCATGATCAAAGTATATTGAATTTTTATAAAGTATTGAATTGTAAGATATCACCCTATTCACCCCCTCTAGGGTGATCTAACATTATTTTTTGGGACCTTCAATTGGTGTTAGAGTAGGTCCGTACACATTGACTTAATCGTCTTGTGGAAAAGATCATTGCTTCCTTTAGAAATGATGAAATTGATCAAGGACGCTCTTTTACTAGACTTCTCTTGTTTTGTGGTTCTACCTTCACTCATTGAAAAAAGCTTATGCAAATCTTTATCAAGGATGATGACTATGAGGTTTAGGAGATTATCTCCAAGGCCGACTTTGTGCCTATTATGAAGGAAGGAGATAAAATTGTTCCAAATCTCATATTAGCTTTTACTCATGAAGAGACGGAAAAAGTGCCAAAAACTATAGGGTATTGAGATTTTATTTTGTGGTTTGGATTCTAACGAGTTTAACTGTATGTCTGCTTGTGATACAACCAGAGAAGTATGTGACACATTGGAGACTACCTATGAAGGGACTAATTAAGTTTGAGAATCCAAAATTAGCCTCTATGTCCATCAATATGAGCTATTCAAGATCCTATTTAGAGAATCCATCAAGGACATGTATACGTGCTTTATGGAGATAATCAACAATCTAAAGTCCTTGAGGATAACATACACCAATGAAAGATGGTGAGAAAAGTGTTACGATGTCTTCCAAGAAATAAGTGGGGACCCAAAGTTACAGCCATTGAAGAAATACAAGATCTGAAAACCCTTAAGTTATATGATCTTGTTGAAAAACTTCTAACTCATGAAATTCACTTGTAGGTAGAAACTGAAGAGTATGCACACACAACAAGGACTTACACTAAAGTCCAATGACATTGAGGTGCCATATGAGGATCTAAAAATGATGAAGATGAATCAATGGCTATGATAGCTAAAAGATTCAAAAGGATCCAGAATTCAAGGGAATTTGGAAAGGATCAACCTCAAAGAGGAATGATTGAAATTTCAAAAACAAATTTTTCTCAAAAATTGACATGAAACTCTCGTTATGGTTGTGGACTTCCAGCTCACATGATAAATGATTGTCGAAACATCAAAACAAAAAATAAGAGAAACAAATTTAAAGGTAGGCAAAAGAGCTATGGTTGCAACATGAAGTGATATTGATAGCTCTGAAAGTGAAAACGAATATGAAAAAATAGCCAGAACACTGGAAAAAGTGATGAATCTAAAGAGGTAACATTAGAATATCTCCTTACTTTCACAAAAGAATATCATACTCAAGGTCTATTAAAATGTGTCAAATACGAGCAAGATCACATAACTGCAATCAAGGCCGTTAAAAAGGAAAACAAGCTTCTGAAAAGTTAAATGAGAACTTGTTAAGATCTTACGAAAATCTACACACCAAAGTCAATAACCTTGAGAATGACAAAACTATTTTACAAAATAAGTGTGATGATTGTCACAACTCTTTCTTGAAACTTACCAAGGTCAAGAGAATTTGGACAAATTATTTGGATCCCAATGTATGTCTTTTATTAAGGAAGAACTTGGTTTTAACTTAAATAATAAGAAAAGATCATACAAGCACTTCTCTATTAAAGAGACATCACATAAGGAACCTTAAAGTAGATCTAGTTCTAAAAACAGTACCCTCATTCACAATTACCTACGCCATAATGTTTATCAAAGGAACCATAGCTACTTTAGTCATAGGTATCCAAGTTATTCTGATCCAGGTAAAGGTCACCAGCACTATAGAAAATTATGTGGCAAAGAGACCTCTTACACAAGGATCATACAAGTCTGGGTTCCTAAATGGTCAATGTCCTTGAAGTTGGACATTGGCTACCCTTATCCAAATCGTACTATCAAAGAATACATGAAGGTTTGATTTTTGTTCTTGCAGGTGTGCCTAAACCAAAGAGTAATCTCTAGTACTTGGGCAATGGGTGTTCAAGACATATAACTGGAAATGCCTCAATGTTTACTGAGTTTCGAAAATAAAAATTAGGTAAAGTGACCTTTGAAGACAATGGTCGAGCTAACATCCTTGACATTGGCAAGATTGCTAAGACTCCCACAAACTCTATTGATAATGTATGTTTGTTGATGGTTTGAAATACAAGTTGTTAGGCATTTCATAGTATGTGATAAGGGTAATCGTATATGGTTTAATGAATCCCAATGTAATGTTGAAAATGCCAAATCCAATGACATTGTATTTCATGGTTTTAGATTAGACAATGTTTATGCCATAAACATTGATCATATCTCTCCTATGAATCTCCCTTCTCTGAAAGCACCTATTGATGATGCATGACTTTGGCATTGTAGATTAGGACATGATAGCATGCACAGTTTTCATAAATTAGTCAAGTATGATTTAGTAAGAGGGTTACCCCTTACAAATTTGAGAAAGACTGTGTGTGCAGTGCATGTGTCAAATGTAAGCAAGTACATGCTTCCTTCAAACAGTTGAAAAGTGTCTATGTTCGGTACTAAGTTATCATATTTTGCATATCTCTCTCGCCTAATTTTATCTCGTATAATAATGTAATCTTTAGAAATTTTAACTTGTTTTGTTTAATTTTGTAGGTAATAAGTTCAATCGAGTAAATACTGCAAAAAAGGAACAAAGATGAAACAAGAAAAGCCAGAACATCACAAAGCAAGAGACGACAGGAGGTCATGGCCACCACCCCCAGCCATCGCCAGTCTGCAGGTGGCTGCGCAGGGGGTGGTGACCCCCTGCGCTTCTCGACCCCTTCCCCCGACTCAATTTGTATTAAAGGTCTTCTTCGGGACTTTTGCGGGGGTTGTTTTTGGAGGTTTTAAGGTTCGTTTTGAGTTAAGTTTTAGCCAATAAGAACCCCAACAAGGGGACTAGATTAGGAAGATTAGATTTGGATTCAAGCTTATGGATTTTAAGTTCATTCAATCAAGCATAAGTTTCTCCTTCCTCTTACCTCTTCTTATTTCATGTTTTTTCCTGTTTTCTCTTGTTTAATCTTGCTAGTTTAGACTATATTTAGCTTAAATATTTATTTTTTATTATAATTTTGTGTTCATTAGTTGTTTTAATCGATATTAGACTAGATTAATTTCTCTAGTTGATGCTTGTTGAGTTGTTTGCTAGCTTACGTTTTATTTGGGGCTTTTTGTGTTTTGCTGATGATTAGTGGTTAGTTTTGTTGGCTTGGATTATGATTAGCTCTTTGATGGCTAATTAGTCCTGTATTAGGTCTAACCACACCCAATTCTTGCTTTGAACTTAGAGTTTTCTCTCATCTCACCAAGTGTTCGATGAAATGCTTGAGGGAACTTTCATCTTTATTTTTGAGTAATTGACTTATACCGAGAGGTGATGCTAATTAGCTAGTGTGGGAGAGGGGATAGCCAGGTTTGGGACATGAAAATAGTCCCGATCCTAACTAGGTCCGATGGTTGCTAATTTCGTAGTCTAATTGGGTTAACTCCATAAAAATAGGTGGTTAGACTAATTAGACTATCTCATGACCCTTGAGAGAGGGCTTGGATGGTCTTTGATGGCACAACCAGTCATCTCTTGTTTTTAGTAGAGGTTGGGTAGGCTATGACTCACATTGATTACTTGATTTGTCAATTGGCCCAATATTAAAAGCCTCTTTTTGTATGTTTATTAGCTTAGTTTAGCTTGTCCTTCTTTCCTTTTCACTTATCCTAACTTGAACCACTTGAGCTAATCCCAGTGGATGACACCCCGAGCACTCGATGATAAACCTTACACTTGGGGTTACAAATATTGCAACTCGAATTCTTCCCATCAGTCTACCTCAAAGTGATTGGAATTATTGTATATGGACCTATGTGGACCAATTCACATTAAAAGTATAAGAGGTAGTTCTTATATATTTGTTATAGCGGATGATTACTATTCACATGGGTAATCTTTTTGAAAGGTAAACAAGAAGCCTTCAAGGAGTTTGTAAAGTTGAGTAGGAAACTACAAATATCAAACAACTTATCAGTAGTTTCTATCAGGGCTGACCATGAAAGGAAATTTGACCAAGATAAGTTCATTGATTACTGTGACAAGAATGACACTTCCCGCAACTTCTCAGCACCAAAAACGCTACAGCAAAATGGAGTTATTGAGAGAAAGACTCAGACATTGGACGACATGGCTAGAACATTAATCTATGAAAATAATTTACTAAAGTGAAAAGTCCTTATGGACTGAGGCTATTAATACTGTAAATTTATACTTAATAGGTACCTCATTCGACCTCTCCTAAAAAAGACACCATATAAATTATTCAAAGAAAAGAAGCCTAATGTTTCATATTTCAAAGCCTATGATAGTAGTGTTTCATCCATAATAATGGTAAGAAAAACCTTGGTTAATTTGATACAAGGAGTGATGAAGGTATATTTGTAGGTTACTCGTCTATGAGTAAAGCCTATTGTGTTTACAACAAATGTACCAAGGTCATTGATAAATCTATTCATGCTATTTTTGATGAAACTAACGATGGTCTTCCTAGTTCATCTTCATTTGATGAGTTTTAGCTAGACAAATATGTAAAAGATGAAGATGGAGTCATGGACAATAATAATCACCAATGTACTCCTAGCAATGTGGGCCATAGTCTAAATCAGGGAAATTAAAGTCAACTTGATAACTTTGGAGCCCCTCCAGAAACATCATAAGATGCTTGTGAAAGATTTCAAATTGAAAATGAGCCATCTTTAAGTATCCCTGAACAGGTTCAAAATTAGTACAATGAACCAAGGAAGGGATTTATGTATAAGTCTGCCCATCCTCTGGACAACTTGCTCTCTAACATTGACACAAATATAAAGACTTATTCTTCATGGAAAAATTTCTATGCATTCTTATCATTTGTCTCTCATATAAACCAAAGTACTATGCCAGGGCATTGGTAGACCCAAACTAGACATTGGCCATGCAAGATAAACTTAACTAGTTTGAGAGGAATCAAGTTTGGTCCCTCACACCTAGACCAAAGGATGACCCACTGATTAGGACAAAATGGATGTTTAGGAACCAGTAGTTGGATGAATATGGGGTAGTGGTTAGCGACAAAGCCAGATTGGTTACAAAAGGATACAACCAAGAGGAAGACATAGACATTGATAGGATCTTTGCAGGTATGGCTAGATTAGAAGTCATTTGCATATTGCTTACATTTGCATCTCACGTGGACATTAAGAGCAGCCCCCAGTTTTGAAAACCTGAATTTCCAAATCATGCTTTCGAGCTTCATAAAGCTCTTTATGGCTTAAATAAGCCCTAAGAGCTTTGTATGAACATCTTAGCAAACTTCTCTTGGAAAATAATTTTATAAAGTGTACGTAGATGATATCATATTTGGTGCTACTAACGATGCTCTATGTCAAGAGTTTTCTAATTCGATAATTAAGAAGTTTGAGTTGAGTGTGATGGGAGAACTCAATTTCTTCCTATGACTCCAGATCAAACAATGCCAAGATGGTATATTCATCAACTAATGTAAATATGTGAAAGAACTCTTGAAGAAATACAAGCTTGAAACAGTCAAGCATGATAGCACCCCAACAGTATTGAACATAAAATAAGACCTTAGACAGAGTGGTAAGTCAATATCATAAAAGGTCTACAGATATATGATTAGTTCATTACTTTATCTAACAGTAAGTAGACCAGATACTATGTTCATGTATGTGCCAGGTTCCAAAGTGCCTCTAAAGAATCACATCTAACAGCTATCAAAAGAATTTTTAGATATCTTACAGGAATCAAGGATATTGGTTTATGGTATCCTAGAGATGGAGATTTCAATCTCATTAGATACTCAAATGCAGATTATGCAGGTTACAAAGTAGATAAAAAAAGCACCTCATGATACTACCAATTCCTTGGACATTCTTTAGTCTCATGACATTCAAAGAAACAAAGTTTAGTAGCTCTATCAACTATTGAATCTGAATATATAGCTGCAACAGCATGTTGTGCTCAAATACTCTGAATCACACAACAATTATAAGAAATTGGTCTTGATTTTCGAAAGGTCCCTGTTCGATGTAACAATATGAGTGCAATAAACAACACTAAAAATTCAGTCCATCACTCAAAGGACCAAACACATTGAAGTTAGGTATCACTTTATACAATATCATGTTGAGAAAGACAATATCATTCCTGAATTTATTCCTTTACATTTGCAACTATTGACATTTTTCAACAAACAACTTGGTGAAGAACAATTTAATTTTATTCAAAGTAAACTGGGCTTCTTGAAAATGAATGAACGAACTAAGATGGAGGCTCCCTCATCAAAAATTCCAATGTGATAAAGTGTAGACATTGAAATATCATCTCAAAGTCTAGATCAAATATGTGCTTTCGGACTTTGAATATCAATCTCACATATTAATCATGGCAAGTAGCTTGTGGTTGGGGATCTAAGTTAATTGAATGCCTCAACAGCTACCATATTTCGAAAATCATAGTTTTTAAAATCTTTTCAAAGTTTTTATATCTTTTAAACCAATTTTAGGTGGTTTCTCTCTCTTGTTTATAAAAGGTAATGATGCTTTTGCTCAAAAACTGTCATTGATCCTTTCCTCAAGATATCCTATACCTTCCAAAAATCGACACGTCTCACTGTCTTTTCTCTATCCTCAACCACATAAATAGGGCATGCCCTGGCATAAACTATTCACCACTCAACCTCCACTCTCTCTTACCCTCTCTTTCCTTCAAACCCTCAAACCTTGAACTCTCTCTTGTAAAAACAAAAAAATAACAAAAAAAAGCTTGATACTACATTCAACCATGTCTTCCAAACATAAAGGTAGTGCTCTTGCTGAAGCATTTATCGCCCTTGCTAAGCAAACTTGTGGCGCCAAAGCCTAGGGAAATCAACATTGTCTAGGAACTCTAAGGTAGAATTGTCCACAAACTCTAGTAATTCTTTCTCTAGACTAGACTCTCTAGAAGATCTACGAGTCCCTGGCCTTCTCATTAAGTGATCCAATGACGTAGGCTAAAACGGCTCAACCATGCGGTAGAGTAGGAATAAGTGATTTGTGAATTCGTTGGTCTCAATTTCTTGAGGTGGGCAAAATTTTCCTTTGTTAAAAAATTAGAGAAATTGGGTTGCATGGGTCTGTTTGATGTGAGGGATGAAGTTTATCCTAGGTTGATTTAAAGACACTATCATCATCCTCATTAGTGCTTCCATTGAGAGGATTCTTAATTTGAACCCTTATCCTTCAAAATTTCCTCCCTTAATGTCAGCCTCTAAATCCTAAAGATTCTATGTTAAAATGTATGTCCATCCCTCCAGGATCAAAAAATCAAACCAATGGTACACAACCCTGTACTCAGACCTAAGGATCCTACAAAATATTCTGGTTAGGACCATCTATCCCCAAGGATCATCCAAAGAGACCACCAATGATACCCTCCTCGAAAACCTCTACTATATTATGGAGGGTTATTCTGTTGATTTTGCTGAGCTTATCCTTGAGTACATGACCAAGGTCTGTAACTTACCATAGAATTACCCTCTACCCTACTCAAAGCTCCTAACTCATATATTCAAGGCTTTCCAAGTCTCTCTTAAGGGAGAAGAACGCCTTATTCTCATATCCCAACCATTACCGAGAACACACTTAAGAGCCTAAAATTCAAGCCCCCTTCCGTCTAGACATTGGAAATATGAGGAGGAGATTTCTACCAATGACATTGAGACTCTTACAAATAAAGTGATCCCTCCTCCCTGGACAAAATGGTTTAAAAGAGATCTTAAGAAGAATAAGGGGGAGCTCACCAATCTGAAGGCTGGTTAGCGAAATATCAAGAAGACATTGGGTGGTCTCAAAAGGGTGTGTGAAAATTTAAGTCAGTGTGATACCGAGCTTAACAACATTATCTTGGATCTGTAGGTAGAGGAAGGGACCTTAAAAGTGATAAATAATGAGTTTGGGGCAAATATAGCAAGGTTGGAGATGTAATTGAAGATGACCAAGGCTGAGGTGGGTCAAGAGCAGAACATTAGGGACGAGATTGGTGTGCCCGAGACGGCAAAGGAACCAAAGTCTAATGCTCCAGTTGTTCCGTCGGAATGTTGAAAATTCGTCCAGATGACCAAGCATGATGCTCTCTCTCTTTTTTGGTATCAAAAATAATTTCTTATTTTTCTATTTCTGAACAATTTGGGTGCAATGCTTTGCTAAACATGCTTGCAAGTCTGCCCCTCTGGTGAAAGTCAAAAAGAGGGAGAAATGGTGTGGACTCAGCGACATTAACTATTGATTGATCAAAGCCTGGCCGAAAGGCTTTGAAAGCTTCTAGTGTTCACATCTAGGTGACTCGAGGCACCCTTTTGTCTTGACTATGCTATATTTTACTGTGACTTTCCATGATTGTTTAATATGCTCACATGCTTGATATGCATATATGATTGTTCAAATTGGAGTTTTGTCTTTCATCAAAAAGGGGGAGATTTAAGATTCTCTCAATGTCAGTAGCATGGTTATTGACAGTTTGAATGTTACAGCTCAAGGCCATTGAGCGTTTTGAGTGAAGGATAAAAGCTCAATTTGATTATACTGAGTTATATTATAGTAACACATCTTGTCTCTGTAGGAATCCAATCTCAAAGTCACAATCTCTGAGTTTGGTACTAGCAGAATCGTTTTTAGAAAAATGATATAAATATTATCTTGTCTTATTCTTGAGATGTATTGCTTTGGGAAGAATCTTCACTCATGTCTAAGTGGATTATATTTTTATAATGAAATTTATCCTTGCTTATCTCCAAGACCTTGTAAAGATTTTATTTGATCTAGTTTAGAAAAGTTGTGTTAAATCAATCTTGAGTTATTTTGTGGATTATTTTGATTGATTTTGGTGAGACCTTTGGAGATTAAATCAAACCCTTCTCTCAGCAATCAAGATTCAGTATTTTCATCAATCAAGAGCTAGTTTGGAAACACCATACTTCAAATTAGTGGCATTAGATTCTGGATAGAATATGTTAAAGAAATGACAAGTATTGCTCCAATGGTCAAGAAGGTTCCAAATCTATAAAAGACATAGCTGAAACATATTGCACGACACAAGAAAAATTTGCATCGTGAAAAGAGCTCAGGTGCAAATCATTCATAATACTCTCTTGTGTACTTATTATTGATCAACTGAATATTTGAAAGGGGGGTTTGTGACAAGTAAGTTGGGCTTACTTGAGTGGCTTGGAATTGAAAGTTCAATATTTAGTGAGTGTGCTAGCTGAGGTTTCTTAGCTAAGTGAGATTGGAACACTAGACAAATTGTAAGGACAAGATCATTAGTGCATACTTCTTGAGCGAAGAAGAAGTGGAGGTGATTAAATCCTAAGGCAAGAAGTGCCTTAGGTGGTGACTGGCCCTATTTGGAAGGGTGAACATCGGAATCCTGTGTTTTGTCCCATTTTAATTTTGCATTTTAATTTTGTTTGCTATTAACATGGGGAACTAACATTTAAGGTTGTCTTCACTGACATTGGCAATGAAGGATCAAATTACATTGAATTTTTGTAAAGTTCTAATTTTTAAGGTATCATCATATTCATTCTCTTTTAGGGTAGGTGATCTAACATTGTATTTTGGGACCTTCAATATCATTTTTGGGTTAGTTGATATTTGACCTAATAAACTTGTCTTATAAAAAACATGGTGGAAAATACTCAGGTTCAGTTCGGTACGATTCTGATCATTTTCAATTTCAAGTTTATTTCAGATGACTATGTTAGATGTTGGCTCGAATATGCAACCAGATTATTCTACTACCACACAAATATATACCTCCTAATTATTGGCCGGTTAGGCTAGAAGGACTCCACCTAAGGAAGAAGTTTTAGAGATCGGTCTTAAGTTCTAGGAGCTAGCTTGTGAATGACACAACCTCAGAAACCATGCATCACGTAGCTAGGTTGCATTGTTTTGGAAGAATTGTACAAAAGCATATTAGAGAAGGGGAAATTCTAGTTGGTATGTCATTGTCAATGGTAAGGTTGGAAGGTAGACCTAAAAGAATGTAAGGTCATATCTATGATTGTCCTACATCAACATGCATAAAATATGGCTGATTGAATGTTTTGACGACTACATGACATTCAACCCAATTTGTGGGCGGCTATTAACTAATGTAAGATCAAGATCTCAATCGACAGAATTAGCCTTTTATTTGATAACTATTTTGTGACTAGCAATTGTTACTGTTTTCAATTGTTCTATCTTTTAACTATGTATGAGATATTATTCATTAGATGATTAGATGCTACCTACATATTTAACTGTCAAGACATACAAAGTTTGATAGTTGTTAGTTGTACATATATAAAAGTACATATGTAAGATGTCTATACGTAGGTTATTTTTGAGCATATAATCAAATTTATTATGATAATACATATTTAATCATTAAAAAATCATTAAATAAATCTTTTATTTATTTTTCTTAGTATGGTGTTAGATGTTTTTCAACTGAGACATCTTAAATTCAAATTTTAGAAACATTGATTTGAATCATACCATAATTTACAGCATGACTCTTATATAACTTCAATATTTTAAGACTGCAGGACCTATTTCACGCTTCTCAAAAAGCCACTATAGACAAATAACTAACCCTATTTGCTTTTCAAATTGCCAGAAACCCGGATTCACCATCAATCTTTTGTTTGGTTAGCTCTTTGTGAGCAATAATACTCATCCAAATTGCATGTAAGCATAGGTATATACTCTCCATTGATCTCATTATCACCTATTTGCACATTGGTACCCATGTTTGATGGTGACCCAAGCTTTCACAGAGTTAGGTTTCCTATGGTTTCCTTATGTCACATGAGAATATTCAATTAGGTAAGATCGCGTTGATCAATAGGTGTGCGGTGTGGCCTTGCCTACCTGACACATGGCCATGTGTACAAGGGGCTTCAACCGGAGGCCTGTGGAGAGTATTAAATTTGACAGCAACCTGCAAATTAAATAATTAAAGAAATTAAATTAGATTTTTAATTATAGTACTTGTCAAGTAATTTAATTGAGAATTTGATGCTAAACAAGATTGATGAGTATGTGGGCTTAATGTTTGGCATGTCATGGTCAAGCGGTGCCGCACCTATCGTTGGACGCTAGGCATTTTAAAGAGTGTAACAAATCTCTCCCACTCTTTCCCACTCAAGTGATCCAACTTTAGACCTACCAAATAAATTTTGCACAATAGAGTGTTTACATATAACCACCTTATTCCGTCTTAATGTATTAGATATGATCTTCTCTTGCAAAACCTAGATTCCATTATTCAATTGATAATGATTTTAAAAAAAAAAATTGATTCTTATTCACCCCTATCTCTCAATCTGGTCTTTATAATTTGACATTAACTGAGATACTTTGATCTTTATAATTTGATATTAACTGATAGGATGTGTGTTATCTTAACTCCTCAACAACTTTGTTCCTAGATTTCTTTCCTTCTATATAACCCGATCCTACTGTTAGGTTCATATGTTCTTGTCTAATAATCTTTCTTGTAGAAACACTTAACTGAAGTACCTTAAATAAAAAAGTCGTGATGATTTTTTGAAAAAAGTAAAAAAGGCATAATCAATGTTCTCACATATTCTGGACTTCTGATAATAGATGTACTCACCACATATATGGCCACCATAAAAATTATTTGTAACTCATTTATCACTTTATAAAAGGACAACCCAGTGCACAAACATCCTGCATTATCACATTTATGAATCTAATGGCTCAAATTTTACTCCACAAAGAAACCCCTCCACATGAATAACATCTTAATTTTAAGGCATGAGCAAACTTGAAGTTAAACTCAGAAGTAGCATCCTACAATATCATACAAGTGAACATTACTTTAATTGTACAAATATTGTACCTAAAATTGTGTTCGTTTATCATTTTGTGATCTGTGAATTAGTAAACAGACTTGTTAATCCTCAAAAATCAACTCTAATTATGCTCCTTAATTCAAACAAATGAGCTTCTTTCTTTACATTTTAAAACAAAAGTTATATTCAAATAGTCAAATATAGGTTCTGATGCCCATTATTGTCCAACAATGCAAGTAGAATTCAATGTGAAATGGTGAGTACTCAATTAAATAGGCCACGTACCCTAGACCATATGATATAAACTTGACAAATAAAAATTGATGCCATAGCCAGTGGCGCGGTTAGGGTTCAAACCTTGGGGTGTTGAACTATACGATACAGTACAACTAATATTTGTCTGGATTGCACTTTAATTTTT
>JAKOGI010000375.1:575000-625000 GCA_029747015.1 Carnegiea gigantea
TTTTTATGGAGAAACCAAGCTGGTTATATTACCAAAGGTTCAAAACCCTGAAAGGGCAAAAGACTTTAGGCCAGTTTCATATTATAATGTAATTTATAAATGCATTACAAAGCTTCTATGCAACAGACTAAAGGAAGTCCTCCCCAACGTCGTTGATGCAGGACACAGGGCATTTGTCAAGGGAAGAGAGCTATTGTTTAATGTGTTGCTTTGCTAAGACTTAGCAAGAGGTTACAAAAGAAAACATACCCCTCCAAGTTGTATAATGAAAGTGGATCTTCATAAAGCCTTTGATTTAGTCCATTGGGACTTCACCAAAGAGCTTCTCAATACACTTAAATTCCCCCTTGTGCACACAGTGGATCATGAGGTGCATTACTCTAGTTCAATTTACAATCAGCATTAATGGACAACAGGGTGTTCTATTTAAAGGGAAGAATGGACTGAAATAAGGAGACCCACTCTCCACATTGCTATTTGTTATAACCATGGAATATCTCTGAAGATTATTTAAAAAAGTAAGTTTACAAGAAGGATTTGATTACCATCCTCACTGTAAGAAGGTAGGTATGACTCACCTCATGTTTGCAGATGATTTGATCATCTTTTGCAAAGCAAATCCGTCCTCACTTCAGATTTTGGTGAATGCATTCCATGAGTTCACCAGCTGTTCTGAGCTTAAAGCAAACATGGACAAATCTCATATTGTCTTTGTCGGGGATTGCTCCTATGTCTAGCAAGAATGTTTGGAAATCACAAGATTTACAGAGGGGCAACTTCCATTCAGGTATTTGGGAATGCCTATAATAGCCAACAGGCTCACCAAAGTGGAATGTAGAATATTAGCAGATAAAATCACAACAAAAATTCATGTATGGACATCTAGACATATTTTCTATGCAGGCAGGTTGATGCTAGTCAATACAGTCCTCTTTGGTATGTTTAATTTCTGGGCTCAGGTATTCATCCGCCCACAAGAGGTAGTGAACCAACTCACAAAAATATGTAGGAATTTCTTGTGGGAGAGGGAGAGACATACAAAAAAGCCCCTTATGTAGCATGGGGCATAATCTGCAACCCAAAGAAATAAGGAGGGCTAGGGGTAAAGAACTTGAATTTATGGAATATAGCATGTATAGCAAAACTGATCTGGGCCACAGCAAAGAAAAAAGACAGCTTATAAGTCCAATGGATTCATAGGAGGTAGATAAGAGGGAAGGATTGGTGGGAGTACACCCACAAAAGTAATACAAGCTGGTACTGGAACAAAATGTAGAGAGTGAAAGAAAGATTCAAGACATATACCAAGGAAGAGTACAGAGTCAAAGAAGGATATACTTGGTTGCTTCAAAATTCAAATACACCTCACTGGGCAAAATTGATATAGTCTAGACTGAGTATACCAAGGCACACATTCACTGCCTGGCTTTTCATGCATCAAAAATTACCAGTTCTTTACCGAACTAGTAGGTTCACACAGTTACAATCCACGGACTGTAAGATGTATCAACAGATCACTGAGACACAGGAACACCTGTTTTTTGAATACCAGTATGCCAATGAAATTTGGAGTTTGCTCCTTACCGAATGGGATGTTAAGCTATAGCTGGATGGGATGGAATCATATATCAGATCCCTCACTAAACTGCAGACGCCAAGAAGACTAAGAAGATTGATTCATGCCGTGGCAAATGCAGTGATATATCACATATGGCTTGCCAGAAACAGACTGTTGTTCAAAATAAGGTTTACCCAGCACAGGAGATACTAAAGGAAATCAAACGATAGATTACGCACAGAGTACTACAGATACATCAACACAATCAGAATTACAATACATGTATAGAATACGTACGTCATAGAAAATAGGCTGTGATATACATATCACAGGGCAGTCAAGGGTTGTATACATCTGTTTTATTGTTCAATAAAGTTTACTCATTCGTGCAAATATATATATATGTATGTATGCATATATATGTATATATATATATGTATGTATATATGTATGTATGTATGCATATATATATATATATATATATATATATATATATATAATATATATATATATATATATATATATATATATTATATATATATATATATATATATATATATATATATATATATATATATATATATATATATATATATATATATATATATAATATATATTATATATATATATATATACACACACACACACACATACATACATACATACATACATACACACACACACACACACACACACACACATATATAAACATATGTGTGTGTGTCTGTGTGTCCATATATATATGTGTGTGTGTGTGTGTGTGGTGTGTGTGTATATATATACATACACACACACACACACACATACGTACAATCATATATATATATATATATATATATAATATATATATATATATATATATATATATATATATATATATATACATATATATATATACACACACACACACACACACACACACACACATATATATATATATGAGTCCAAACACTGCGATTGTGACATATGTCCTGTTAAGGATTTATCAAAATTTTATTTAAAAATAAAAATTTAAACAATATATGATTTAAAGTTATCATAATGAATAGTTCTTTTTAATTATTTCAATGAAGAAAAAAAGAAAATAAATTACAGACATGTTAGTAAGATTAATTATTATATTTATAAAAATATTTTAGCTTAAATTTTAAAACAATCTATGCATAGTAGGGATTTTAAAGCTAGTATTGTACCTAAAATTATTTTATGATCTCTAAATTAGTTAAAAGACTTGTGAACCCCCCAAAACCAATTCTAATTATGCTCTTTAGTTCAAATAAATATGCTTCTTTCTTTATTTTTTAAAACAAAAGTTATATTCAAATAGTCAAATATAGGATTTGATACCCATTATTGTCCAACAATGCAAGTAGAATTCAATGTGAAATGGTAGACCTGACAAAAATTGACCCGACTTGAAAACCTGACCCGAACCCGTCCGAATATTTTGAGTTTTGAACACGATTTTCTCGACTCGAACCCAAAATAAATTGAACCCAAAAAACCCACAAATTAGCGGGTCAAACCCGATCCGAACCCAAACACGCCCGCTTGATCGGAACATTATATCCTTAGTTTTTGATTTTTCTCTAATTTCATCCCTTTAACATTAATGGTTGTCAAATAATTTAAAAAGAAATTATATAACTATTGCATCTATTTACAAATTAAACAATAATAACCTTGTTTTTCCTTTTCCATTCTCTGAAAATAATATCGTACACAACTTTTAAATGAAAAAAATTAAAAATGGGTGTAAAATTGCATGAAATAACTATATAATCTTTTCAAAAAAGTTAATTTAAAAGAAGACAAACATTAAAGATGCGCAACTCATACCATTATATACTTAGTAAAACAAATGTGTCTGATTATTTTTCAAATTAATTAATTTGCAATGATGTAAAATTTTGATGTTATAACTCCAGATAATATCTTGTACTTCTTTTACTCAATTTTATTTGATTTTTGTTCCAATTAGTCTTAAACTATGATGCTAATGGTAGGAGAACAGCTAGTCGTATTTGTATCGGGGTCGGCCCTTTAATGAAGTTTTACCTGATTGGACATTGGTGGGTTAGTTAATAAAAAATTTAAAATATTAAAATATTAAATAAGCTATTAGCAGTCAAACTGCTACAGCCCATTAAAATGCTCTAAACGAGTCGCCCCATAAACGGTCAACTTGCTATTGACCTTCTTTCAATGTACGAGTCGATCTACCTAAAACCTAGTGAGGCTTGATTCTTTGTCCGCCTATATAAAATATTCATATATTATAATAAAAAGTTTGAATATTTTTAATATTCTTTTGAGAATTACAATTGTTATGGATTTTTATTAAATATTGACAATTTTAAGTAATAAATATGTAAAATTTTTGATTTTGAAAAAAGAAAAATACTTACGGAAAAGGTGCTTTAAACCTGTTGGGTTGATCCAAAACCCGTAAAATCGAAATATACCCGCCCGTCTTTTACCCGAACTCAAAATACAGTCGAACCATATTTTACCCAAATCCGAAATACTCCCCATCCGTGTTTAATCCGCCCGCCTGAACTAACAGGTCTATAAAATGGTGAGTAGTATAGGTTGGAGTATCTCAAAAAGGCCACCCTAGACCATATGATGCAGACTTGGCAAATAAAAATTGATGCCATGACGGTCATAGGTGACTTTGATTGAGCACCTTCATGATTTGCTTGAACTTTCACTGATTTTAAGGCCAAAAAAGAGAGACTTTTGTAGTTTCTAGCTTGTTAAGCCACTCTTACTTGCTTGGGCTTGCTTCCACGAGTTAAGCTTTTGCTTTACAGGGTACACATATTGATCTATGGGACCTACTATAGAGAAAATAATTCTACGAGAAACCGTGTTCCAATCCCTAAAGTCCCGGCCACTCTCTGTGTAGTTTGTTTAGACAGAAAAATTATGTTATCTTCAAGATAATCTAGGCCTCTTTGATGATTTCTTTCTAAAGAAATAATCTTCTCTAGTCTAGTAGTACTAGGATGGCTTTCCCCTTTTGTGAAAAAGGAAGACAAAAAGGACAAGTCAAAAGGAATTTAGATGCACTATATGCTAACTACTATCGACGATTACCTATATTGTGATTTTAAGAGTATATATTTCCGTGAATTATGTGATAATTTTTACCACACGTATTTCTTATCACTCTAAACTATTATTAGCTAAATTATTCCATGTCCAACGCATATGTTACTTTCATTATGCTCGAAAAGTATGGAATTCACTATTGAGTTTATCAGGCTTTATATATGGCAACATGCATGTAGATTAATTGAAAGTTTAAAAATTTTCATACTTTAAAAATTTTCTTGATTCTGGATATCATGCATGTTTTTTTTAATATGTTTTGCCGCAGATAAATTAGTCCAATCAACCAAAAGTTCAATGTTTTCAAATATAACATTTTTACTAATCTCAAAAAATCAAGCCATGGAAAGAGGATCATCTTAGGACTGCAGCTTTTTATTTCACTAGATTTGCAACTAGTTTAATAACCGGTAACAAAAGTTGAAGTAAAATGATAAATGTCTTGTTACAAGATACTTTTTAAATGTCTTATTTTGATTTAAAAATGACATTATCATTTTCTTAAATTGAACAGTGAAATCATATTACAATTTATAGGTGGTATAAACTCATTCTGTTATTCATGATTTATCACATTTCTAAAAAAACATTATCATATGTTATGCGGGTAGGGTTGATTCGATTAGAACGTTATTTAATACTTTATCAGCGTAGTTGACGAATATTTAAGCTTAGCAATCCATAATTAAGTATAATCATTGAAAATTGATGATTTTAAATTATAAAATATGTTAATTTAGGATGAGACAAGATATTAATGTAATATTTGATTAGATGTAATTAACCTTGTAATGCAATCAAGTTTGTAATTGTGTTTTCATTCCTTTGTTTGGTTGTATGAGAATGTAACAATAAAAGAACTTGCCTATCCATGAATGGATTGATTAATTTGGATTTTCACGAATAATGAATAGATTGAATGCAATGGATGTAAATAATGGTTTACCTGATTCGAACCCATTTATTACCACCCTACTCCTAGATTGATTCGTGTATCTCACATATATGTGCGGCTTTTACTTGCCTATCCTTCCCGCCTCACATTAGTATGAGCTCTGTACTTCAAGAGTTTATACCGCTACTTGGTCAGTTCCCATGAACGGTCGAGTAGTGGGCCAAGTCCGCTCTAATTAAAAAAGGCTCAGTAGGTCAAAGTTAGCCAGGCCGGCCCACATTCGCCAATCCCAATTCAAATTGTGCCTGGATTGCAAAATGAAGGACGAGGGCTAGTTTGCGCTGCGGCTTAAACCAACACGTGGGCTGGAAAAGTGGGCCCAATACCCCAACTTTGCCCACCTATATTATTATAATGACAAATTAGCCATCTTTACAAAACTCTAGAATGGTGTAGCAAGAGTAATTTATAGAATTTGGTTAATCTTAACTATAAAAATTATTTATGTATTAAATCTAAATTATCGATTTTAAAATTAAGATATCTCTTTATTTTATTTAAAAAATCCTCCATGATTGCGAATATAATAATAAAAAATAGATGATAATTCAATTATCCAAGGAAAAAATTAGGCAATTATATTTATTCATTAAATATAAACTGTAGATTTTAGTTTTTAAAAAAATCACTTTATCAAAGTAAAATACCTATTTATAATTTTTATTTTTTAAAAAAATCACTCATAATTTCGATTATATTTGATAAAGGATACATGATAATTCTATTATCCAAAAAAATTCAAGCAATTAACAAAAGTGATAATCTTTAGAAAAACCTAAAATACTAGCTACAACGGAAGTGATTTACAGGATTTAATGTAATCTCGGCCATAAAAATTAGTCGTCTATTAAATCTAGGCCTTCGATTTTGTATCTAATATGTCTATCTCTATCTACAGTATATTAATAATAACATTTGAAAAATCCTAAAATACTAATACGAGAGTGATTTATGGGACTTTGTGCAATCTTAGCTACAAATATTATTAACTCATTAAATCTAGACCCTTGATTTTAAAGTTTGAAAAAAATAGTTTGTAACTATCGTCTCTCTCCAAACAAAACACTGCCTTATTTTTATTTATTTTTTAAAAACAAAACTTAGGGAAATTAATTGCATATTTCTCATACTTTCGATTATACGTGATACACGAATGTCGGGATTTTAGATACTTTTGAACGTTGATTCTGTACACGTCTATTTTTCTCATCAAAATGGACGCGCGCGCGCGCGCACACACACACACACTCTCTCTCTCTCTCTCTCTCTCTCTCTCTCTCTTTCTCCCTCCCTCTCCCTTCAGGAAATTGATTTCTTTAATTTATTTTGGAAATCGCTTCTCTAATAATCTTAAGAATTTACATATAATTTTCTATGTTTATAGCTAGATGAGGGTCTCTAATATATTATATATGTTATATTTTTGGATTCATATTTTTTATGGGTTATCATAGGGAGTATTCAATGTTAGATATGTTATGATGCGAAATTTGCAATTCATAAAGGTTGATACATAATGCATAAACGTAGGAGTTAAAAGGAGGAAATGATTTTATTTTGAAAGAGATTTGGATACCTAATTATTCTCGAAGGTGGTGTCATCTAATGTAAAAGAATGGGTATTTTTCGCTTATAACATGGCAAAACTATTTTATACGTGCATGATATATGATCCCAAATATCTCACGCTATGTGCTAATTATTTCATGAATTAAAATCTACTTTTAATGGGTTAGTTTTTTCATGCGTAATTTACTTTACAACTGAACTTAGTGAGATTTGATACTTTTAGATATAAAGGAGAAGGATTTGATTCACCAATTAAAGTTTTCATTGGTTGAAAACCCCAATTTTGCTAATTATACAATTAAATAAATCAGATAATGTTTACTTAATAATCATAAAATATTTGTAAGACGAGTGATTTTATGAAATGAATACTCTATAATTTTTAAATTAAAATTTAATTTAAAAGATAGTCCGTGCATCGCACAGGTCTATACTAGTACACATAAAAATAATCTTTTTCCTCCCAAACCAAGGGTCATGAAATGCAGAGGTGAAAATACCATGTACAGTAGACCTGATGAAATTGATTTGAGATTTTAAGTTCTAAATGGAATGGCTCTAATCCATATTTGAACCAACAGAGAAAATAACTAATTTCAGATCAATTCGAAAGTCAAATAGGCCCGAATTGAACTCAATCCAACCAGAATTTTTTTTCTCTAAAATTGGTGTCCTTTACAAGACAAATTTGTCGAAACAAACACCAATCGGCCTAAAATTGTATCAAATTAAAATAAGCCAACCCAGAATAGAAGCCGAATTAAATCTTATTGATCGAACCATAACACAATTCGAAAATGATCCAACTCAAATCATACTCAAATGATCTATTTGTCAAATCTTAGCTATGTGAAGAGCCTCTTTCTCCGAATCGAAGCTACAAAAAAGGACAAGGAGTTGAAGCGTCTAACTTCCAAACAAACCCCTATACGAAAATCTTATTATTTAACTCTCATTTAGACCTTCATTATCTACAGTAATATTAGAGTATATGCAATGGTGATACATAATTTTAGTTCACAAGTGGGGCCTATACTCTCTACATAATCCTACAAGCCAATTTTTTCTTTCTTCTCTACATCCCGTGAACCACCAACTTGTATTACCAAATAAAGTAATACTTTGTGAACCCCACTACTAACATATTATTTGGCAAACTTTTTTTTTAAAAAAAAAAAGTTTAAAATTTATCTGACCCCAAAAAAAAACAGCAACAAACAAGGTTGGCGAGCGGATCATGACCACGAGCTGACCGTAGGGCGGGCTGGAAATAGAGATAGGAGTTGCACCCGAACCCGAAAAACTCGCCCCAAACCCGCCCCATTTTTAACGGGTATGTATACAAAAAATTGAAAAAAAAGAGGTATGGGACGAGTACACTAAAAACAGGTATGAGTATGGGTATGGGTACAAGTATGGGTATAGACATCACCCGCTCCATACCCATACCCGTCCCGTACCTGAATTTTTTTGGGGGGATAAATGAATTGTTAAGTAGGGTTTTGAGCTTTGAACGTTGGTAATTTATTTTAGAAAAAACTTCATGCCGCAACCCATCCCCAACTATACAATACATCAATTTGTGTCGCTCATTTACTATGCCGATACATAAAGTCACGTAACTCATGACTCACAAGCCTAAAATTTTAGCTCATTTATTGTGTCCCTCACTCTCTCATTTCAATCATTTCTAGAATGCAAGTCTTTATTTATGAGCTAAGTATGAACCATTGAATCCAAAGGATATTGTATTTCTTTAGAATATTTTGCCTAATTGAATTTATTTTTATGAATTTCTTTAGGTAAAAGAAATTATCGTACCCAATGGGTATTATATTGTAATATTTGTATATACCCGAATTAAACCCAAAGTATCCGAAATACTCTATGCGTATAGGTATGGGAATAGATTTTAAAAATCCGATGGGCATTGGTATGGGTATGGGTATGGGTTTAGATATGAATATAGAGATGACTTTTAAAAATAGGTATAGGTACGGATATAACTCCACTCATACGGTACCCGTTCCATGCCCATCCCTAGCTGGAAGAATCATCAGTAGATGCCATTTTCTGGGACGCGAACAGAAATGGTGGACCACTATGCTAGCATCGTAAATGATCTTCGTACAGAGCTTGTCTTTTTACATCACATCTCTCTCCCCCTTCTTGGAAGTGAAGTGACACATTATCTACCCATTATCTACAGATCTGAACTTGGCTGTTGTGGGACTATCTACTTTATTATCTACAAATTTAAAAAATGGAAAACTGCTGGCTTTTCTTGGCAACATTAAACAAATCAGTGTTCAAATCTGAGTAGGAACTTGTCTACCTCAACTCAACAAATCAGTGTTCAAATCTGAGTAGGAACTTGTCTACCTCAACTCAAATGGCCTAACTCCAACGCTTTCCGGCCTGGAAGGCCCTCGCTGCAATTGGCACCCAGAACTCAACCAAATTCCACCCATTTAGATTTCCAGTCCATTTTGCACCCCCCCCCCCCCTCCCCCACCCCCAAAAGGGAAGATTTCAAGCCTATTCAATGGACAGATCAGAAAGTGCACAAGCTGGTGATCTGAGTGCAAGATTTCAACAACTCTATGCAGTCCTGAAATCTGAGCTACTTGAAAACCCTGCATTTGAGCACGACTCATTCTCTCACAGATGGGTAGAAACGATGCTCGATTACAACGTCCCTGGGGGCAAGCTCAATAGAGGTCTGTCCGTCGTCGAAACGTACATTTTACTCGAAAAGAATAGAAACACACATCAATTGCATATTGCCCAAAACGAAGAAGATGGATTATTTCTAGCCTCTGTTCTAGGGTGGTGCATCCAATGGCTAGTAGGATCTGTGCTCGTCTTGGATGACATTTTAGACAACTCCGACACTCGTCGAGGCCGTCCATGCTGGTTCAGACTCCCCAATGTAGGGTTGATCGCGATCAATGATGGGGTTTTGCTGTGGAACCACATTAACTTGATGCTCAAGAAACACTTTCGAGATCAATCATACTATGTAGACTTGCTTGAACTGTTCAATGAGGTGGAGTTTCAGACCGCGTCAGGTGAAATGCTCGATCTCATCACAGGTGAGAAAGATCTATCGTTCTTCACATCCGCGATTCAGACAAGGATTGGCAAGTACAAGACTGCTTATGGGACGTTCTACCTCCCATTCGCATGCGCTCTCCTCGTGTTGGGGGAGAGGGTTGAGGATTATGAGGATGTTAAGGATTTGCTTCTGGAGATGGGAGTGTATTTTCAAGTGCAGGATGATTATTTGGACTGTTTCGGGGATCCCGAAAAGATTGGGAAGATTGGGACTGATATTCAGGATTTTAAGTGTTCTTGGTTGGTTGTTAAGGCTTTGGAGATGTGCAATGAGGAGCAGAGAAAGTTGTTGTATGACAACTATGGGAAGGCGGATTCGGAGAGTGTTGAAGCTGTGAAAGGTGTGTATAAGGAGCTTCAGCTTGAAAGGGTGTATGCTGAGTATGAGATTGAGATGTATGAGAAGCTAACGGCAAGAATCGAAGCAGTTCCGTGCAAAGCAGTCCGAGCTGTGTTGAACGCTTACTTGGGTAAGATTCATAAGAGGCAGAAATAGGGTGGATGCTAGCTAGAAGATGGTCCATTGAACAGGGCATTGTTGTAAACTAGGGTGTGCGATGGCAATTTGGGTTCATAAATTTGAACCCTGTTTAGGGATGTGTTTGAGGATGTACAATTAAAATAGTTTTACTATGAATACCTCTATAGCGGAGCCGATTAGTGGGTATAAAGGGGGAATAAAAGTTGCTATATATCTGGTTTTATTGTTCTTTGTATGTTTTTTTTTTCCCCGCAGTTTGACCTAAAAGTTGCTATATATTTGATTGTATTATTCGTTGTATGTTCCCCCCCCCCAGTTTGACCTATCATTGGATACTTACAAATGGAAAACTACTATTTCTGACACTTGTTCATGAAATTTCCGACTTCTCCACTTATTCTAGATCAATAATATATTGAAGCATTGCAAGAGGTAATAAAGAGATCTTTTATATTCATAAAGACTAAATTTGATGTAACTATCTTTTACAATTGAGTATCTATAAATCTATGATAAATGTTCACAAATACGACACCCAAAAAAAAAAAAAACACTCATGAAAATGTAAGGTAACAAAATTCAGTCTTAATTTCTCCAGGTTAAGTCATGGTGAAAACATCAACAAAGTTTGGCTCAGTGATTCACAATTTTAAGTCCCCATTGGCCAATTCCCATCTACAATTGGCTAGTAAGGCAAGTGGGCCGCTATCATGAAGGCCCAATGTGGTCAAAGTCCGGCCTAATAAGCCAATGCAGTCGAAAGGGGCGGCTCAAATGACTGAATTGCTGGCAAAGACCGGCTCATTTGCCCAACCATACGCACAAACAGAAAAATCATTTTTTGTTTCTAACCCAAACAAATAAAACGTGGTCTAGAAAAGAGGTGATGTTCTAACTTACATCCTCTTCTTTTTGTTAGTAAATTTAAATTTATCAATCTTAACCAACTTTGACCTATTTTAATCCATTTAACGAACTTCAATTAAAAAAAAATATTCATTTCAACCAACTTCAACTCACTTCAACCTACTTCAACCCACTTCGACTAATCTTAACCAACTTCACCAATTTACATCCCGATACTTACCAACAAAAAAAAAAGAAGACCGAATTAGCAGAAGGGATAATTACATCAAATTCCCCGCGCAAAATTGATTGTAATTGTTAGGCTATTATTAATCCATGGGTCCAAAATTTAGATAGCTGGCAAAAGTAAATTTGCACTATTTTTTTCAATTTGGATTATACGACTAAAACAAAATTTGGATTATACGGACTAAAACAAAATGCTTATCTAAACTTCATCTGCTCTATTTTTGTAGAGTAATAGGTAATCTACGATTTTTAAATCTATAATCAATTGGAACCAACTCTTTATAATTTTGCAATTTATGGATAAGACTGCCACATCAAACCTCTCACACCCTGCCTAGTGAAAGGATTTTTGGAGTGTTGGATTTAGATTTGGTTTGGGTCTCTTCACCAAAATAAATAAATAAATAAATAAATGTGTGGGCCAAAATGAAGCTAATTAACTTTTTTGGAGAGACAAGGTCAAGTTCATATAAAGTATTAAATTTACAAATTCAGGTTGATAAACTATATATGCAATTGTGTATTGATATATCTTTTACTCACATTAGGAATGCATATATTTTGTATCCATATGCATTCTGGCTATACTTGTATTATCTCGTCCAAGCATAGATAATATTAGTCTGAGCTACTTCTGAAGCTGATATTGTCCGTCGAACAACTTAGCTCTGGGAGGGGCGCTAGCTCTCATTTTTCAACAAAAATTCTCAGGATTTACCCCCACATTGATTAAAGCTTATCATTGGCAGAGATGTTGGTACGGTCCTTGTGCCTTATCTTTGAATTTCAAAGGTTGGCTTTTGTGTGGCTACCTGCCGATGATCCAAAAATATATTAAAAATATGTTTAGTAAAATTAGCTATTTATTTAGGTAATGAATAATAGTTCAAATAATAAATATCAGCTTAGATATATAGTAGATAACAGTTCTAATTTAGCTCATGGCTGATAGTTGTTTAGTTAAGTAGTTAAAACAAATGTGTTTAGTAAATTGATCTGTGGGTAAGCTAACTAACATAAATTGACATAAAAAGATAGAAATAATATCCAAAGATAAAATTTACTAAAGGTATTTTTAGCCAAAAAATGCGAAACAGTACTATTAAATGTCAAAATCTAACATTATTAGCTTTTCAAAAAAGCTATATGAAATGTTTAGTCCAAATATTAGGTTATCGAACATTAAAAATTAATTAATTAATACATTGACCTAATAAAAGCGCTAAATGCAACTCGAAATGTTATTGTCGAATCCGGCCTAAAAAATGTAATACACTAAAAAAATGTATATCTCAATAGGAGCTTGTCTTCTTTAACCCAAATGCTCTAATTCCAATGCTTTCAGCTTGTGACAACACCTCCCCCCCCCCCCCCAAAAAAAGAGCATTGGTCCCAAAAATTAACAAAATTCAATTCACTTAGACTTCAGAACGTGCGTGTAATTCAATATGGAGAGATTGGGAAAATGAAGAAGCTAGAAATCTGACAGAAAAATCTCAACAGCTCTATCAAGTCATGAAATCTGAGCTGCTCCACCAACCTGCATTTCAGCATGACTCATTCTCTTATCAATGGGCCGAGAGCAAGTTTGATTACAACGTTCCAAGTGGCAATCTCAAAGGAGGGCTTTCTGTAGTCGAAACCTACATTTTACTCAAAAACAATGAAGATGATCCTGATGGGGGTGTTTCTAGCCACTGTCCCAGGCTGGTGTGTCCAATGTGTATAGGAAGTGCTCTTGTTTTAAATGATGGTATGTGTTGGGTTCGTGGCCCAAAATCCAAGAAACGGGACGGTGGGACCGTGCTACATAAACACGGACGTGTCAAGACGAAGGAGCGCAAAGCCGAGAGAAGGCAGAATATTGGCACGGGGGAGCCGTGCCATGTGGCACGATCGTGCCACCTGGGCACGGTGTGACCGTGCCACGTGTTGCTCTGCTGGGCACGATGGTGGCGGCTAGGGTTTGTCACGACGTGCAGTTTCTCCTGGCGGCTAGATTTCGTCTCTAAGAGTAAAACCCTGGTGTTCTAGACCCTATAAAAGGGGGTCATACCTAGTATCTAAAATCACTCCTGAATCCCAAAACACATTGAGAGGTAGAGAATTGTGAGAGAGATTACAAGAGAGGTTGTAATTCTGCTGTTGGATCAAATCACTTATTGTGATTGTGATCGTTTTGTATTCTCCCTACTCATATAGTGGATTGATTGTGCTCGTCGCCGTCCGTGGTTTTTTTCAAATATTGGATTTCCGCGTAAATCTTGTGTGTCGTTATTTTGTTCATGTTATCGTTCCTTTAATTCCTGAATATCTGTTTCATCCTATTACTTCCGCTATTAGCTTGCTCTAATTTCCTAACAAGTAGTATCAGAGCTTTGGTTTAGGATGTCTTCAATTGTGAAGGTTGATATTCAGAAATTTGATGGGGAGATTAGTTTTAATCTCTGGAAGGTGCAGATGAGAGCAGTTCTCATCCAGCATGGGTTGTGGAAAGTTCTACAATGACCTCATGTGAAACCCGAGAAGGTGACTGACGAACAATGGGCAACAGACCAAAAGAAGAGGCGTGGATCGCTGACGGATGAGGAATGAGAAGAACTGGAGTTGAAGGCGGTTTCAGCCATTCAGTTGTGTCGGGCACCACATGTCCTGCGAGAGGTGCTCGATAAGGCAACTGCAGTGGATCTGTGGACTCAGCTGGAGAAACTTTACATGACGAAGAGTCTAACCAACAAGATCCATTTGAAAGAAAGGTTGTACACCTTTCGTATGGCTGAAGGTACCCCTATTCAAAAACATTTGAATGAATTTAATTCTATTCTGGTTGACTTAGAAAGTCTGGATGTAAAGATTAAGGATGAGGACAAAGCTATTCTACTTGTTGTATCTCTACCCCCTTCTTATAAACACTTTAAGGAGATTATGCTATATAGTAATTCTGATACTATATCTTTTGAGGATGTCAAGTCTAATCTGCTGTCTAAGGAGAAATTTGACCATGATATCCATGCTGATCCGGCTGAGGGATTAGTTGTTAGGGGTAGAACTGAACAAAAGGGGAACGGTAATAAGAAAAAGAACCGATCTAAGTCTAAGAATCCTCATTCCAATAAGACCTGCAATTACTGTGGTAAATTGGGTCATATTCAGGCTAATTGCTGGAAACTAAAGAAAAAGAAAGGAAAAGAGGAAAAGGAGAAAACTGTTACAGCTGATTGTGCAATAGAGTCAGAGTCTGATGGTGATGTGTTGCTTGCTACTATGTCTTTGGTTACCACCTCTGAAAGGGGCTTAGGTGATGATTGGGTTTTAGATTCTGACTGTACATATCACATGTGTCCTCGTAGGGACTGGTTTGTCACTTATGAGCCTGTTGATACTGGGATTGTACTTATGGGCAACGATACTGAGTGTAAAGTTGCAGGAATAGGTACTGTACAGGTTAAAACCCATGATGGTATAGTTAGAACTTTGCTTAAAGTTCATCACATACCTGAAATGACTCATTGTTTGATCTCCTTGGGTACTCTTGAGACTAATGGTTGTAGGATTATTATGGAGAATGGTGTCCTAAAAGCAATAGCGGAGCCAGGATTCTAAGCAAAGGGCCGAGATTGGGAAAATTAAAGGGCACTTCCCAAAAAAAAAAAAAGGATAGAAAAGGTGGAACGAAGAGTTGAACCAGGGACCTCCCACCCAAAGCAAGGGACAACTACTAACCTGCTATGCACTTCCATGATATGTATTTATGAACTAATTAATATATATCTATTTTTCTTATCCACAAACATATCCCACATTTAATTTTTTTTTCCAAAAAACTGGGGGGTCAATTGACCCCCCTTGCCCCAACATGGCTCCGCCTATGCCTAAAAGTGACAAAGGGAGCCATGGTGGTAATAAAGGAACTGCGGCAGGGCAGTCTCTACATCATACAAGGAACTACAGTTACAGGAGTAGCTGCAATTGGTACAGTACCAGCAGATACAAATGATACAAGGTTATGGCACATGAGATTGGATCATATGAGTGAGAAAAGGATGACCATTCTAAGTAAGAAAGGTTGTCTGGGTAGCGCTGGTATGGGTAAGCTTGATTTTTGTGATCACTGTGTTGTTAGAAAACAGAAGAGGGTGAGTTTCTCTAAAGCAAAGTATCGTACTCAGGGATCCTTGATTACATTTATTCTGATCTGTGGGGTCCTTCGAAGGTTCCTTCTCTTGGAGGTGAGCGCTACATGTTAACTTTTGTTGATGATTTCTCACGCAAAGTTTGGGTTTACTTCTTGAGATAGAAAAATGAGACATTCTCCATGTTCAAGAAGTTCAAGGCTCTGGTTGAGAACCAGACTGGGAGAAAGATTAAGAAACTTAGGACTGACAATGGTCTTGAGTTCGTTGAGTCAGAGTTTGAAGAGTTCTGCACAATAAATGGCATAGCTAGGCATAAGACTTTGATTGATAAACCACAGCAAAATGGGTTACAGAACGAATCAACAGGGCTCTACTGGAGAAAGCCCGATGCATGCTTTCAAATGCCGGGTTTTGGGATCGCAAAGTTTTTTGGGCAGAGGCTATTTCTACAGCCTGCTACTTGGTGAATCGTTCACCACACACCTCCATTGACTTCCAAATTCCAGAAGAAGTATGGTCAGGTAATCCTGTTGATTATTCTAGTTTAAGAATATTTGGATGTCCTGTGTATGCCCATGTGAATAATAAAAAATTAGCTCCTAGGGCTGTCAAATGTATGTTCCTTGGATATGCAACTGAGTCTAAAAGATACCGCATGTGGTGTCCTGAGTCTAAGAAAGTCATTCAGAATAGGGACGTAACTTTCAATGAGACTACTATGTTATCTTCTGGAGAGGATTCTGTTGTTTCTTCTATTGGTGTAGGTGATCAGCAAGATACAAGTATGGAGATAGACGTGGAGACCGTTGCAGTTCAAGGTGGAGCTGCTAGTCAGTCCAGCAGGGAGGCCCAGGTTACTGAACCTGGCACTATCAGTTCAGATCAGCCTCAGGTGGAGGTTGTTCACTCTATAGCTCGTGATCGTCCTCGGAGGGAGATCAGGAGGCCTGCTCGCTACAATAATGATGAGGGACTGATAGCATATGCACTTTTAGTTGCAGAAGAGGTGTCTGAAGGTGTGGAACCTTCAACATATACTGAAGCAATCACCTGCCCAAGTTCACCTAACTGGATCCTAGCTATACAAGAGGAAATAGAGAGTTTGCAAAAGAATCGGACTTGAAAACTGTGTGAGCTATCCAAAAGTCGGAGAGCCTTAACTGCCAAATGGATCTACAAGAGAAAGGAGGGCATTCCTGGAATTGAGGATGCAAGGTGGAAAGCACGCCTGGTTGTTCGTGGCTGCAATCAGAAGGAAGGTATTGACTATAATGAGGTATTCTCACCTGTTGTTAGACATACCTCCATTCGAGTGCTTCTTGCATCTGCTGCCTTGTTTGATCTGGAGCTAGAACAGCTCGATGTGAAGACTGCATTCCTTCATGGGGAATTGGAGGAAGAGATCTATATGAAGCAACCTGAAGGTTTTGTTGTTTCTGGGAAGGAACAACTGGTATGTAGATTGAAGAAGTCCTTGCATGGACTTAAGCAGGCTCCTAGGCAGTGGTACCAAAGGTTTGACACCTTCATGATTACACAAGGATACACACGCAGCTGACATGATAATTGTGTGTATTTTAAACAATATTCTGATGGTGCCTTTATTTACTTGCTATTGTATGTTGACGATATGTTGATTGCCTCTAAGGATAAATCCTTGATTAGCAAGTTGAAATCTCAACTTAGTGAGGAGTTTGAGATGAAGGACCTGGGTGCAGCAAAGAAGATTCTAGGCATGGAGATTCGAAGAGATCGAAAGGCTGGTAAGCTGTACATATCTCAAGAACACTACCTTGAGAAAGTATTTGGCAGATTTAATATGGATAACTGTAAGGCCGTTTCCACACCCCTTGCTGCACATTTTAGATTATCTGCTGAATGTTGTCCACAAACTGAGGAGGATATAGATAGAATGTCTAATGTTCCTTATTCTAGTGATGTTGGTAGTTTGATGTATGCTATGTTATGCACTAGGCTAGATTTATCACATGCAGTGAGTGTGGTAAGTAGGTATATGCATAATCCTAGAAAGGATTATTGGGAAGCTGTGAAGTGGATCCTTCGCTATGTGAAGGGTACTGTTGATAAGGGGTTGGTATTTGATAGAAACAAAGCTAGTACATGTGATGTTACAGGCTTTGTTGATTCTGACTACGCTGGTGATCTTGATAGAAGAAGGTCCATATTTGGGTATATCTTCACTATGTGTGCAGATGCTATTTCTTGGAAAGCATCTTTACAGTCTATTGCAGCTCTATCTACTACAGAGGCTGAGTATGTTGCTGCTATTGAAGGAGTGAAGGAAGCTACTTGGTTGAGGGGCCTTGTTATTGAGCTTGGCATTCCACAGGCTACCACTGTGGTGTTTTCTGATAGTCAAAGTGCTATCCAATTGACTAAGAACGATGCCTACCATTCAAAGACCAAGTACATCAGTGTCAAGTATCACTATATCAGAGATACAATTGCTGCAGGAGAAATAGTCGTGAGAAATGTTCACACTTCAGAGAACCCTGCAGACATGTTGACCAAGCCTCTACCTATAGCTAAGTTCAAGCATTGCTTGGACTTAGTTAGCATTTACAGCATGTGAGCGCCCTTCGGGGCATTGCCCCTTGGGGGCCGTCACCCTTCGGGGTGCGATGACGGCGTCAGAGAGTTGGTAATTGGAGATTTCGGTCTAAGGTGGAGATTGTTGGGTTCGTAACCCAAAATCCAAGAAACGGGACGGTGGGACCGTGCTACATAAACACGGACGTGTCAGGACGAAGGAGCGCAAAGCCGAGAGAAGGCAGAATATTGGCACGGGGGAGCCGTGCCATGTGGCACGGTCGTGCCACCTGGGCACGGTGTGGCCATGCCACGTGGCACGGTCGTGCCACGTGTTGCTCTGCTGGGCGCGATGGTGGCGGCTAGGGTTTGTCACGACGTGCAGTTTCTCCTAGCGGTTAGATTTCGTCTCTAAGGGTAAAACCCTGGTGTTCTAGACCCTATAAAAGGGGGTCATACCTAGGATCTAAAATAACTCCTGAATCCCTAAACACATTGAGAGGTAGAGAATTGTGAGAGAGATTACAAGAGAGGTTGTAATTCTGCTGTTGGATCAAATCACTTGTTGTAATTGTGATCGTTTTGTATTCTCCCTACTCATATAGTGGATTGATTGTGCTCGTCGCCGTCCGTGGTTTTTTCCCGCATTGAGTTTCCACGTAAATCTTGTGTGTTGTCGTTTTGTTCCTGTTATCGTTCCTTCAATTCCTGAATATCTGTTTCATCCTATTGCTTCCACTATTAGCTTGCTCTAATTTCCTAATAGTATGGATAGCTCCTACACCTGCCGAGGCCATCCATGCTGGTTTGGGCTCCCCAATGTTGGGATGATTGCAGTCAACGATGGGGTTTTGCTGTTGAGCCACATTAACTTGATCCTCAAGAAACATTTTTGCGATCAACCTTACTATGCAGACTTGCTTGATCTATTCAATGAGGTGGTGTTTCAATAAGCATCAGTATGGATGCTGGATTTCATCATACAGAAGGATTTCTCAATCTTCCCCCCCAATCATGAAAGCATAAGTAAGTACAAGACTGCTTATGGGACATATTACCTCCCATTTGCATGCGGTCTCCTAGTGTTAGGGGAGAGGATAGCGGATTATGAGGATGTCAAAGATTTTGCTTCTTGATATAGGTGCGTTTCAAGTGCAAGATGATTATTTGGATTGTTTTGGTGACCTAGAAAAGAGTGGGAAGATCAGGACCGATATTCAGGATTTTAAGTGTTCTTGGTTGGTTGTTAAGGCCGTAGAGATATGCAATGAGGAGTAGAAGGTGTTGCATGATAATTATGGGAAGGAGGATGAGGCTAGTGTTGGAGCGAGCTTGAAAAGGTGTATGCTGAGCATGAAAATGAAGTGTATGAGAAGCTCATGGCAAGGATTGAAGGGGTTCCCAACAAAGTTGCGAAGGCTATGTCGATCGCTTAAATTACTTGGGCAAGGTTTACAGAAGTAAAAATAGGTTTGTGCATAAGAATTCTATTTTGAGATATGTCTGTGACAGAGTACAACTATAATGGTTTTGCTAATAGCATATAGCCAGTGGCGAAGGCAAGAAATTTGGAGAGGGGAGTCGGAATTGAAAAAAACAAAAACATAGGAAGGGGAAGGTTCGAACTCATGACCACCAGCACACAAAGCCAAGCACTAGACCGCTAAGCTATCCAGTTTTCATGTTCCTCTTCCACAAATATAATACATATCTCAATTTCAAATTTTTTTAATTTTCTGACTTATACTTTTTTTTTTGGTTTTTGGAGAGGGGGGTCGGGTGACCCCACTGACCCCACGTTGCCTTCGCCCCTGCATATAGCTCATATGGCAGAAGCATTCTTCCTCATTATTTTGTTTAGTTAAAGAGTTGCAATATACAGGGGCGGAGCTATTTGATGGTGTGGGGTGTCCATGGACACCCCTACCCCTAAAAAAAATTCTACTGTGTTATTTTGAAAAATGTAGATTAGTATATGTGGACACCCATAGAATAAGTGGACACCCCACCCCTAAAAAAAATTCTACTGTGTTATTTTGAAAAATATAGATTAATATATGTGGACACCCGTAAAATAGGTCTAAAAAGCTATGAACACTCTCTTCTTATACACAATCCACATAGTGATATTTTAAATTTTTTTAAATATAAAAACTACAGCTATGATGATGTTGGAATTTGTAGAAAAATAAAATAAAATTAGATATACCAAAAAAGATTCTACTGAGTTATTTGTAGTTTTATTTCATGTTTCGTCATGTTCACTTCATTGCTTAATATCGATTTTTTTTTGGGTTTTTATTATTTGACGTTGGTGACTTGTTTCATAACCAATGACTTTGGTAAATGGTAAATAATTGTAACATTTTACGGTTTTAGCACAATTTATGTATTAAATTCAAAATACGAAGAATCACATAGCAAGTAGTCGACTATCATTTTTCTTTCATTAAAAAAGTAGTGCACATTATTATTGCATATCAACTTCTGCTAATGTAGAAGTACAAAACGGAACATTCGTAAATAAAATGCAAGATGAAATGTCGATACTGAATAAAATGCAAGATGAAATGTCTATACTCTATACAAAGTAGACTACCATAATATGTACTATATGATTTCTTTTTTGTGAAATACTGTATATTATTGATGACGCTAATAGATGGACACCCATGTCCTAAATGTATAGATCCGCTATTGTAATATACTTTAGTCTAATTGTGCATATTGTATATGTCATATTGGCGTGATGTTGATGTATTTTAATGTAGCTTACATATTATTTTCAATATTAAATATGTAACTCATACGGTATTATCATATATTGTTGCATATTGAATTTGTACCAGTGAAAAGACTAAAAGAAACACTAAAGACTATTTTTTTAAATTATTATTAAAAGTCAAAAGACTTACAGGTTACAAATAACACAAAGTTGAGCAATGAACCAAACGAAACAAAACTAACCACCAAAACACCTCAAATCTTCAAATCTTGATACATTAATTTCAGGGAGGTTTGTCCATCTTCCATCAATATTATTCTCAGTCCTCTCTCCTCTCTCCACATGAAACCATAAGTATCAATGTATCCCCCCCCCCCCCCCTCCCCCCCGAAAAAAGAAAATAGCTTCCACACCTTTGGAGAGACGGTCATCGACATGTTTTTACGATAAGTTCAATTTTGATTGATTTTTATGTAGATCATTAGTTTAATATTAGTTTTTCTACAAATAAAGTTTTTCTTTTCATATGTAAGAATTTTATTATACCCTTATATGAGAATATTAGCGTATTTTTTTATGAGAGTTATATTCAATCGGCATGATCTAAGACCTTGCATGAAGATCAATTTCCAATATCACTACGAGATGAATAGTGAGTTCTCTGCATTGACAGTAAATAAGCAAAGCCATTTAAGACTATTCATGATACGATCATCACAATTTCGGAGCCAAACATCAATAAAAATTTATATTAGTTATTTGAAATTGAGTTTCATGTCGGTTTATATACACAATTGGTCATTCATAAATTTCATTGTTAAGTTTCTTTGGACATTTTATTAATGAAATTGTTACATTTTGTTTCAAAAATAATAAAGAAATTTATAAAACTTAATTAGTTAAAAATAGTAGTTTTCATTTTACACGTGAATTTATTTGTTTATAGGTTTCTTTTGGTCCATCTTTGGGGTGGAGGGGGGGCGCTCCAACTGCATGGAAGCTTATTAATGCAACTTATTTTAGGTAGCTTTCTATACTCAATTCATTCTAAGAAGAATATCCCTTATTTCTTAAGAACGTTCCAAAATTATGTCCGTTTTCTAAAAATGAAAGCACCAAACTTAACATAGTTTTGCAATCTACCGTAAAAGTCAAAAACACAATTATGAAAAGAAACGACATTTAAAAGACACTTTGAATTCAAATATTGAGGATATTTTGGTACTTTAAATTCAAAAATGGTTGTTTATGGTGTGTTTCTTAAAATACATGGGAAGTCAAAAGGGACAATCTTTTGCATGTCCGAAAATTATATCCATTTTCTAAAAATGTGAGCACCAAACTTGCATAGTTTCCCAATCTATCCTTATTTTTGAATTCAAAAACACAATTAGGAAAAGAAATGACATTTGAAGACACTTCTGAATTCAAATATTAAGGCTATTTTGATCCTTTATATTCAAAAAGGGTAGTTGATGGTGTGTATCTTAAAATACATGTGAAGTTAAAAGGGATAATCTTTTTGTAACAGGAGTATCACCTCTATCATTAGTTATGGGTTTCACAAATTCTTATATGAAACGATCTTACAATAATTATCATGAAATTGCCTATGTGATAAAGTATTTTCCTTTTAAGTTTAGGCGACAATTAATGAATATGTAAGATGTCTCATAATATAGGTCATCGTGAGACAGTTTCATACAAAACTCACTGGTTTCACAAATTAAAAATTGTAATATATTAAGAATACATACATGCAAAAAAAGTTGTATACAACATAATATGCATAGATAGTGCAACTGGCAAATCAGAGTTAAGGAAATCTATTAGTTTAGAACCAAATTGTAACATGCTTCCTTCAATTCCCTCATGCTTTAGTCACGGCTGTTACTGAGGGGCAGTGAAGCTGACTCTTCCGGAACATCCCAAAAAAACCCACTATATGGATGTTGATCTAGTTGTAGACTACAAAAACCGACAAATTTAAGTACAAAGAAGGCACTTACCCAGAAAAACCGAGAGTAGAATTTGCTTTCCATCTATCAGCTTCTCACAAGACCACTATCGTCAAATTATGTTCAACATTGTATGTCAGTTAGTGTTGGCTCCCAGCAAACGATTCCACTAACCGGGTACATTGGCTTGTTTTCTAGCTTTGCGGACACATTCTTGAAAACCACTGACAAGACTGGCACATTTCAGGGGATCCTTCACATGCTCCTTGTAGCATTGCAAGCAGGCACTCATCTCGGGCTGGCAGATAATGGTCTTCTGCTGAGGAAGCTTGAATTCTTTCTCGTGGAGTTCTTTTGCTCGTTGTGCAACTTCTCTTGACATGTTCTCCTCAAGTCTCTGCAACTTCTCCAAGACGCTTTCATTCTCCTTCAAAAGAGATCGAATAGCTTCCAACTCTGGGCTTGAAGATGGAAGAGGTGTTGGAGTGGGTAAGAAGAATGGCATTTGGGGCGGCCACCTGGCTGCTGGACTCTCCTTCTGAGTTCCAGACTCATTAGAGATTGGCTTCTGATGTACCTTCTTTTCTGGCCCCTGTCTGTCTCTAGGTATCTTAGGCTTAGTTTTCTTTGTTTTCTTCTTGGGCTCCACCTCATCCTCCACAAGTTGATTGATTAGGTTTCTGCTTAGGTGTATGTCCGCCATTACAACGGAAGATGAAAACACCTGAAGACATTCATGATGACAGCGCATACAGATTAGAAATGAATATTTCCCGTATTGGAGTTCTACATCATTGCATGATTTTTACACCCACATAATTCAGAAAGGAAAGTGAAAGTCCAGGCTTTTGTGTGAGTACGTGGTTTTCTGTGTTTTTGTTGTGGAGGGCAAGGGGGGATGGTTAATCAAGGAACAATGTCACTGTACTAGGGGAAACACTATGGTCATTGTTGTATCTGAAGATTTACTGCTTAGTTTACTGCAGACATCTAAGGTCCTGCACCTCCGGCAGAAACAGCATCTCCGCAAAAGAATTCTAAGGTTATGGGCAACAACCCCCCCCCACCCAAAAAAAAAAAACCCCGTCTTTAACGCAAATAGACCCTCCTCTACCGTAGGCAGGCCTCCAGGGCATTTGTTTGGTTTGATTAAGGAATTGATAGAGTCGTAAAGATGCTTATATCAAATTTAGATGAGGATCTGCTGAACCAACACCGGTGTAGACAGTTGTAATTGTTCGTAGCCAGGGTTACCAGTTACGCACTATCTAATGTACCCAATAAGCGAATACCATATTTGGCTTTTAACCTCCTGCATCAATAGTCCGCGTAACAACATTAACAAGAAGACAAAACCAAATTGACATAACTTTAAGTACGTGAAGCCACTAATTCCTTCATAAGCATTACCGAGACAGCAGCCGGCACAACATGTAATGTTCGTGGTGCCAACATATAAGAGCATATCTCAGCCCCAAATTTAAGAGATTGAAACAAACAAGAACTTGAAGACAGCAAGCAATATATTACAAGAAGCAGTTAAGCCAGGAAAAACAACCTATTACCTATTTACCTACCAAAACAAAAATGCAACTTATGGAGGACATAAGAAAGCTCAAAGCTTAGCAAGGGAACAAATCCAGAGACAAACAGCAATTAGATATGATACAACATAAAAACTTAGACACTTTACAAGGATTTGTCCCCACCTACCCCTTCCCCCCCCCCCCCCCCCCCCCCCCCCCCCCCCCAAAAAAAAAAGCACCGAACCCCAAAAAAAAGGCTCTCCCTGGAAAACAAACAGGGAAGAAAAACATACAAGTCCAAGAGTCAGTGTCGGCTTCTAAAATCCACAAGAACAACAAATGTCAACACAAGGTCCTGACAAATCTCTAACTGACACAACCGCTACAGGACCACACACCCTCTTAGTTGATCAAAATGTAGCTCACTCGTAAATGCATTGCGATTTGCGCACCATCTCAATAGACAGGCTTTCAGTTGTCCTCCTCATCATATATGTACCCACATCACAAGTAGGTCAGTACGTTCGGGGAAAATCATAACATTGGATCCCAAGTCCCAACAAATCAAACTACCAACTAGATTCAATACAAAGCCCTATCACACGGAACGGAAGCACAGCACATGCTTCCAAATAGTTGGAATTCTGATGAGCTTGGCGGATATAGCAATGCAAACCTCAAGTAACAAAGCCCTATCACCTAACAAGTAACCAGCTAGACCCCTTTCTCACGATTATCTACAGCACCAATATCAAATGAACCATCGTAACCGAACCGACTTGGTGGAAATAGCAACGCAAACCTCAATTTCTCAAATTGGGCGTGGAAAATATCAAAAGGCCCAATTTCATGAATAATCCTTGCTCAGTGCTCAATACAACAAGCAAAATCAAACAAAATGAAAACGATCAAAAGCTCCTAATCACTACAATCCTGCAGAATGCCCTAAACCATGAGGGATTTTGGAAATTAAATCATGAAAAAACGAAAAAAGGAAGGGGGAAAAACAAAAAAAGACAATGATGAAGCATAATGTACCCTAAAATTGGATCTCTGAACAAAAAATCAAGCAAATTCCTCAATTATCGAACGAAATTAAAAAGCGCCCACTGAAAAAAAAATAAAAAAGGAGAAGAAGAAGAAGAGATTTAAGCATACCTGAGAAATCCCGAAGAAGGGAAAGTATTCAGTGATGAGAAAAACTTCTGGGTGGATTCTTAGATCGTCATACTTTCAACTACATTTCATCGTTGCTGTTCCTTCCATCGTCTTCGACCATCTGCTGCTTCTGGAATTTGCGAATTGGCAGTGATAAATATACAGGAATTTGGATCGTTTAATACATTCATGGATTTTCTAAATTTTTTCCAACTCCAATATCTTTTGGGGGGGGGGGGGCCGAGTAAGACAAAGATGTAGGTCGTGTTTGGCAAACAGTTGTTAGCAGTTAACTGTTTAAATTAGCTGTTTATATTAGTTATTTAAATTAACTATTTAGAGAAAAATTATTTAATAAAGTTAGCTATTTTTAGAATGCATATTTGGCAAAATTTCTTTGTTGCCCTTTTTATAAAATAGTTTTCAATTGAATATGTTTTTTAAAATTAATTGATCATCTTGCTTTGTTTTAAAAAAGAATTAATTTTATCTCTTATATTCAAATGAACTTTGTTCTTGGAACTTTATTTTCTTACTAATTTGAATAATTCATGTTCATTAGTTATTTCCAATGTAGGAATTAAATTTATATGACCTTAAATCTAAATTTTTATTGTTAATTGAAATATGCATGAATTTCAAGTGATTTGATCTTCATTGAATTGAACTTAAATAAAACATGACTTAAAACAGCACTAATAACCTACCTCAACTAAAAGCTCATATTCCAAATAACTGGTGGAGAGGGGGTGGGGGCAAGAGGACAACCAAGTTATCTATTGTGTAAGTTTTAAACGTTTGAAATTACATCAACTACCAAAAGAAAATCTCAATGAAGTAATTTAGAAATATTAATTTATAATGTTCTATGGTGTCTGCCACTACCAAGCTTGAAGCAATGTTGTCACAAATAGTTGACATTTCTTGGATGCTGGATCTTTCAACACTATCTTTTACGGGATTGTCTACTATATCTGGAAATGAATCTGGAGGAATAAAATTAGGATCTTCATCTATGATTTTAAAAGGTGGATCACGAACTAAACTCCTTCTTACATAATTACGCAACACAAATGTTGTCGAAATGGACCAAATTTGATTTTTGATTGAATATCGAGGCATAGCACGCAATATTTTCCATCGAGCCTTCAGAATGCCAGAAGTCCTCTCGATGCAACTTCTTAAAGAAGAATGAGAACGATTAAAGGTTCCCTTGTAACCTCGAGGAACTACACCTCGAAACTCTGATTGATGATATCTTATCTTTGATTATGGTGTTAAGATTTCCTATCTATTTGGATAACCTTTATCTGCCAAATAATAATTACCTAGAAGCAATTAAAAAAAGTTACTAAGATGAATTTCATTATATGAATGAAGAAAAAAATGAAAAGAAATTTAAAATATTACCCGGATGTGACATTGGAAATTTGAGTCTTGGATTATTCATTGTGGATAACAAAACGTGTGAATCATGTGCTGATCCCTCCTAAGCAGTTAAGACATATATGAATTATAAATTGAAATCACATAATGCTAGCACGCTAACAGTTGGTATCCCTTTTGGCCCTCTATAACGCATTTGGTCTTTCTCAGGAACAGTAATGGTAATATGTGTTCCATCCAACGCTCCAATGCAATCCTAATACAAAATATTTATAAATAAGTATCATATATTATCCAATGCAAAATAGAAAGATAGATATAGAACATAATCTTACCTTAAAAATGAGGCATATATCGATTATCATTTGCAATTTCTAATGGAATGTCCTTAAATTCAGAATCTCTAGGTTTCAGTATATCCTTACAAAAGTCATTCATTGTATCCAAACTTTCTCTAAAAACCCTACTAATCATTTCACCCGAATGTTGAAAACGCTCTTGTGCATCTCTATTTGACGCATCTTTACTAGGAACATGCAAGAATGAGCCCATTTTCTCCAAAATTGACATCCCATATGAACGTTGCAATTCGTATTTGTTTTCCAAATCCATACATAGTTGACGAAAAGTGCACTGATTCATTTTAAATATGTTAAAGCACCATTTCTCATGACCATACAATAATTCATTCACCCATTTTTCTCTGGTTATATATGAAGTCATACAAGGCTCCTTGTATATATGTTTTAAAAAATAGTCAACGACATGACAAAGTGAATAAGCCATTGTATGCAACATAGCATCATACCCATCATCATCACTACTATCGCCCTCACTACCATCAGCACTTCTACTATTACCATCATCATTAAGTTCGATATTATCCCATTGTTTTCCACATATTGCGTATCTTCATAATCAATACCTATAATTTAAAGTTCACAAAATATTAATATGAATATATGCATATAACTCGAATCATAATTCCAACTAGTTTAAGAGTTCACAAAATTAGGCCCTACAATCGTAATAAGCTTACAACCATCATAACTCTAACTTAACTTGAAAGTTCACAAAATAAGGTGTACATCTTATCACCATCATATTTCCTACAACTTAGAAGTTCACAAAATGAGGCTTACAAGTATTACAATTCCAATTTTACTAATCAAAATGAGGCATACAACAATTACAAGCTTACAAAATAGTTAATCAAGTCTACTAATCAAAACAAGTTCATAACTAAATCTACTGGAAGCCTAAAGACAAAACCACATTCATTTCTTGCCATACTTTTCATGTAAGTAAGTTAGTCATTGAGCTCTTGAATCATCATTTAGCAAACAAAATAAAATCATCCTTTTTGTGGATCTTCCACCAATTTAAAAGCAAAGATAAACACTAGATGCGTAGGATCAAAATGACGCAAGGCACATATCTTGGCTAATGCATCAGGAATACTAGGAGCTCCGTCATTGCCACTTGCATTTTTGTTGTTCATCTCCTTTCTTTGCCTTTTTCCCTCCTGTCAAGTCTTTCAACCCTTCTTTCCTCTATCTCAACCTCCCTTGCCTTTTTCTCTGAAATGATAACTTCCAATATAGATCAAGTTTCTCATACATCATGGCTGCCGAACCCATTCTTTTAGGATCATTGGTCTTTGCACTTTTATTAGGATCTAACGAAAAGTTCTCCAATTTTCTTTTACCTTTTTCATTTCCACCTCCATCTACCCTTTGAGAAATAGGTGGAGGAATAGATATTATGCCATAACTCTTGCCATGCACTAACCCCAGGGCCTAAAATACTTGTGTCATTGTTCTCAATATTGAAATACTGATTTACAATTTTCTCAATCTGAGGTTTGGAAAGAATATACACCCTATCTTCATCTTCTTCCATAGGAGCAGGCAGGGGATCCATATTTGGGGTAATTATATCATTCCCCCTAGCTACATGACCTCCAAATAGTTTGTCCATTTTACTCTTAAGCTCTGCCTCAATTATCTTATCTCAAAATTGTTTAAACTTGACATCTTCCTATAAAACAAATTAAAACAAAAAAAGAACATAAGTTACCAGGTTGGGTTCTTTATTTATTATGGCATCAAAGATTGTTAAGGTAACATTAAAAAAAGAAGAAAAACTAATCTCAATCTTCTTCGACCACCATTCATCACTAGCCGCAATAGTCCCTTTTTCATCATCCCATCCTAAACCGGTTTCTTTCTCTTTTAATTTTTTCCAAAAAGCCCCTCTAACCTTCAACCCATCGTACTTGTGCTTTAGTTACTATCTAGACCATGCCAAATTATTTTTCTTTTGAAATTCCGGCACTATGTCTTTCCAACATATCCTTTCAGATATAGTCCCACCATTCTTTCTCTTACTTTTGTCAACAAGCTCAATACAAAGATCACAAAAAGATGAGAATATTCTCCTTTGACCAACTAGTGCGTCAATCTCTTCAACTTCTTAGCTATTTTCTTTACCTTCTTTTTTGCACGACGCCATCTAAATCAAATTAAATAAATAAATAAGAAGAATATACACATGATATTTATATCAAAATAAAAAAATCCATATTAGATGATCTTTGCAGTTTGTAAAAGAATATAATAACTTTTTAGTATAATTCTAAAATTTGCCCAAATGCAGGAACATTTGGGATGCCATGATTGGGATGTGAAACATTCAGTTAACCACAAGCATATTGCCCAAATGCTTCTATAAGGCAGTTTGATATGACATTTAATATGAAACTAAATGGGTAAAAGATACACCCTTCTTTCTTTATCAACTTAATAAAAGAAAGTGTTTCATAAAGGGATCTTTTCCTTTAACTAAGTAATCTTCTAGTGATGATTTATGCCAAAAAGAGAGTACTTTGATGCTCTATGAACCCAATTGTTTCCATCTCCACATTCCTTTCTTCATTATAGGCATAGGAGTTCACTGTATCACCTGGAGGTTGGAAAATCAGTACTTGGATTTACCATTTCAACCTCATACTCTCTGTTTGTATATCACCATATCTCATCGTTCAACATCAACCTATAATTTTGATTCTGTAACAATTAGGGGGAGGGGCTCTTCAATTGCACAACACAAGAAATCCACAAACAACAAATTCATCACTTTCTCTCTCTCAACTGGCTCTTACACAAATTATCCAATGGAAAATAATTTTTTCATTTATCATTCCTTGGCTGTAAAATTAAATTGGAGAACTAGATTAGAGAAGGCAACTATTGAATCCAAGACATTCATGGAGGAAAGAAAAAAGAAGAACAAAGATTGTAATTAGATTGTAAAATACCTGAAAATCAATATGTTATGATGAACCCAAATCTTTGGCACCTGGAGCAGGGGAAATTTGCGTCCTCGACGCTGGAGCAGGGGGCTTGTGATGTCGGTGGTGCCGAGGGACTCGTCCGCAACCAGAGAACGCCTGGTGGCTGGTGGATAGTAGAAGGGTGGCCGGCGGTAGCAAAGTGTAGCGACGGGAGAGTGTGAGGAAGAAAACAATGGAAGTGAAGAACTGCTGTGGAGAGTGAATGAATTCTGATTATGGAATTGGCAAAGGAGAGGAAAGAGTAATGGCATGGTTGTAATTTTCTTGAACTTGTGGATAATGCAGTAATTTTAACAAAAAGCAGTTTTCAAAAGACTATTTGGAATAGCAGTTTGAAAAAGAACTGTTTGGGACAAAACAACTGTTTCAAACAACTCTTTACCAAACACCTCTTTAGCTGTTTGACTTGATCAAAACAGCTAAAGGGGTCCCCAAACAACTCTTTTTTGCTAAATAGCTGATGCAACCAAACACCCCCATAGGCCTTGTTTGGCAAATAGCTGTTAGCTATTTACTGCTAGCTATTTGAATTAGTTGTTTGTTGTTTAGTGTTAACTATTTATATTAGCTATTTTTATTAACTTATTGCATTAGCTGTTTGTAAAAATATGTTCGGTGAAATTCATTGTTTATGTGAAAGTTGTTTGATAAAATTACTTTTCTACCCTTAACTCTATTTTATTATTTATATACACATGTTTTTTATTCTTCAGTATTCAATTTTCTTTTCAATATTTATGAATTAAAATTTAAGCAATATGCACAATAATATTTATTCATAAAGTCATATTTTATTAATTGTACTTATATTTATCTAATCTTCTTTTTAATGTTATGAAGTAAAATTTACACATCTACCACCCATAACATTGTCTGCTTTTTATTTGGACATAGAATTTGCTTATTGTTAGTCTTTTTTTTTCAACATTAGGTGAAATTTACATGATATTTAAAATATTTATTATGTAAAATTAATTGACATAATTGATTTAACCTTTCTGTTGAAAATGATAATTAGTGTAATTCAAGTCAACCTTTGGTTATTATGGTCATATGAAAACCAAAATCCAAATAAACATTTGAAAAAACTACTTGGTTTGGCTTTTTGCGAAATGGATTTTTGGGAACAAAAAAGTTATTTCAAACAACTATTAACTAAACACCTAAAATAACCATTTGACTCAGTTGAACTCCCAAAATGCTTCCAAATAACCAATTTTGATTAAAAAGCTATCCAAACAACCAACAGCCAAACACCCTCATAGAACCCTCGCAATGATAATTGCTAGGGCTTTTGGGTGTCATTAAAATGTACAGGTCTCATTGGAATGGATAATCAATAAGTAAATTCTGTAAGTTTTTTTTATAGAGGATGTAGTTGATATGGGTGCCACTGTCAAGTAGTATATATAATTGGTGAAGTTTTTGAAAACTATTGTTAAGGATTAGGGTTCAAATCTTACTTGCTGTAATAGCCCAATCCTAAATCATGTTTATTTATTTAATTAAGCTATATTATTAATTTTTCACATTTATTTATCTCATTTATCATCCCAGTTGGGAGAATTCATTTGGGGCTCCACTTTGCAATTCGAGTTTCACAAACTTAAGTTTTATGCAGATGATCTTTCGATGGAAACTTAGAGTGAATCAGCCAAAGAGGTAAACACATCGCGTTTCCCTTAGCAATGGATTCCACAAGTTGGATAATAACCAACCTTTATACAAAGCGTAGATTAAGATCTACCTTCTATTCAGCCGTGCTACAAAATGATCATCTATGAACATGGGTACAATCCAATCATAAATCAGCTACTAGCAGCAATTGTGCTCTTAAAAATAGGAAAAGGTGGCCAGAACTGATGCAAATGTAACATGAGAGTGACTGATAATGTTCCATATCATGGGATTCTAATGACAATGTTCTTCTTTGTCAGATGGATCCATACAATGTGTATATAGTTTGATTTCAAGCATCAGATTCGAGGGTGATTTTTTTTTTAACAACAAGTTAAACGTGTTCTAATGCATTTAGATATGTATGGTGACATGAGCCACCCATCTGATTGGTATGCCATTCTTTTAGCTTGAACTGTTTATTTTTGGGATGTACTCTCTTGTACTCCAGGCGTGTAGTCCGTAGAGTTGTGGTCTCCGGCGTGGAGCCGTTGAGCTTGATTTGGTATCCTTGTATACTTCTATTCAATGCAGATGATGTGATGTAAGGCTTTAAGCCTGAGAATTGGCCAGTTTGCAGGCGAAACTCTGTCCGTTTCGCCCCAGAAATTTCAGAATCATTAACACTCGTAGTCCTAGGGTTGGGGGTTGCTAGAAATGTGTCCTATGAAATGCCCTTGACTAATTTTGAGGTTAAATGTATAGGGAAAACCAAGTATGGGCGGAATACACAAGTTCAATCAACTTGGCAGTTTTGCTAAGTGCACAAGGACTGACATTGAGGTAACCTTTGTCTATGATCATTATGATTTACGCAAGGATTTTCCATCCTGACCTTAAGTTTAAGGAGATATCTTTCGTATGAAACAAGTTTCAAATGGATGAGAGGTCATTCGGTTATTCAAAACTATTAGACAGGTCAACGTCTACAAAGTTGGCAGAATCTTAATGCACAAGGTCTGCATTTAGTCCACTTGTAGCCGGTACATTCCGTTAGATAGAGATGTTTTAGTTATTTTATGTCAGGGTTCAGAAAGTAAGCTTTCCAATGACCCATGTTGTAATACATTTAGAGATCAGTGGTCAATGAAATTCAGCCTAGAAGTCTGATGGTACAGACTGTTCAAGTCAGTGGATACATACAATTTTGAGCTCATATTTCCTCATCATATGGGTGCCATTTTGTGCGCTTCTCGAATCCAAGTGGCAACTACTTCAATATGCTTCATTGATTGTAGGTATTTTCTTCTATAACCCTAAGAATTTCATCTAAGTGAGCTATATGGGGTTTCTTGATGTAGTATCCCCTGAATTGTAAGATTATGGAGCGACTTGTTTGATGGTAAGTGAGCTATATGCTTCATTGATTAGTGCGCTTCATTGATTGTTGGGCCAAAATTGGCCTTACAAGATTACACCCTTTTTAACTTAGCTAATTACCATCATTAGGCTAATTATAATTAACAAAAAAAATCTAATTTTGGAGGAGAAATCTCAGCCAAGTCTTTTGCTTTGCCTTCATTTCATTTCTAGCCAAGTGAAGTGCATAAACCACCTAAGCAAGCAAGACCATCTTCTTCCTCCTCCACCTCCTCCTCCATGGCTGACCTCTGCCCAACCTACTGCCACCATCTTCTGCCTCCAGTCAGGGTTACTGCCGGCCAGCCCCACCACCACAGCACCACCAGCTACCCCCCCAACCACCACTAGTACCAAACACAATACCACCTTCACATCGTAATCGTTGCATCCAACTTTATATAATTCTTGGTTTTATGTTAGTTTTGATCATGAATCATGTTATTTTGATGCAATCAAGAATTATTTTGATATTTTATTGGTTGGATAATCTTGAAAACAAGTGATGTTTGAAGTTGTTCATGATCATGCAAGTTTAGGTGGTGGTGATGGATTTTGATTGTTTTAAATGAGATTTTATGATCTTTGGTGTTGGTAATGAATATCAAGATGTTTATGTTGATTTATACGAGTTAAAGAGTGATTTTAATGGGTGGTTATGTGAAGAAAAGATTGAACATATGTGAGTTAGAGCTGAGAAACAGACCAGAAATAGGGCTGAATTCGGGATTAAACGGGTACCGTTTGGCACATCCAAAATTCATGATTTTTAGTGTAGTGATAGCTTGATGAGTTAGCTTTCAATAGGATTTGGAATTACTCAATTTCGAGTTGTGTGGACAAAGTTATGACCAATTTACTCAAGACTGTGTAGAATATATTGAAACTGAGAACTAAACTGGAACAGTAAATTTACGGAAAAACTAGTATTGATTGGGTCACTGAAAATTTGTGATTTTTGGTGTGTGGATATATCAATGAGTTATCTTTCAAATGCCTTTTGAATCGCCTTAATCCGAGTTCGGTGGAAAAAGTTATGGTCCTTTTGCTACGACTGTGCAGATTGGACTGAAATGGTGCATGTTTGTGTTCTACCCTAATTTTAGGAACCTTACTGTGGGAATCATACTTGGTGTCCTGAATAATGTTTTAGTGGACATTATGAGCTTTTCATATTGGGGTTTTACATCTTATTTGGAAGCACCCCTTATGGCATAAACCATTTGTCACCCATTTAAGAAGCGTTAACAATTCTATTATCCATTTCAGAAGCATCACACTTTTCATTATCCATTTTAGAAATATAAGAAACCCATATTTCTTTTATATCAATTATAATCCCTTTCATTATCACCTCAATCATTTTCATTTGGTCTATTTTGCTTCAATTTATTGTATTTCAAGTTCAATAACCCTAACTGATTTAAATCAGCTCATTTTGGTTTAACTTGTCTTATATTGAATTAAAATCAGTTTATTATATTGAAATGCACAAGTTATGTATCCCATTTCATTACTCAATTTCTATTACACCTACTTTGACTTCCTCAATTATGCGAGTAAGGATCATTTACTGACTGCATATACTTACAGTGATATTTATGAAACAGAGTTGAGGCCTAGTTTATCATTTCTATTGTGCATAAGTATTATCAAGTGAAATATTATTTTAAAGACTTCAGGTACGTCCATTGCTTGTATCTTTATAAATCAGAGGTCATTTATCAAAGTATCATGTTTGGTAAGTATATCAATGAATCAGTTTATACAGTGATTTATCAGTTAATTAGTGACCCCGTCAGTTATCATCTATAGGGCTTACGCCCTTCAGTTACCCACGCGGCTTCAGGCCAGGTCCCGATCGGCTTGGCAGGTGTACACCTATCCATAGATCGTAACAGTATTAAGGGGTTCACTATCAGATAATAACTAGCAATGCAGCTTTACATCATCTTATTCACTGTTTTAACTAAATGAATTGCAAAGCGGGCCCAATCAGTATTTCAATGATCATTTAACAATTCAGGAATGCATGTACTGAGTTTCGGCTCACAGTTTGAAATGTTTTTCATGTTTTCTTTAGGCAAATACTCAGAGAATTGCCTTCATACCAGCAAATCAGTTGAAGAGAATAAGTGAAGCAAGCGAATCCGGATGGATCAGACTTTAAAGCTGTAGTTTGAATACTTCAGTAGATGGAGATGTAGATATTAGATGGTGAATTATTTTCTTATGGTCTATAAACCCTATATTGTTTAATATTGTTCTGAATGGTTGATCATATGTGAAGGTGTATGATTGAGGCTATGTTTAACTGTGTCATTTATAGCACCCATATTTCAAGCCTTATCCTTTTGGACGGCAGTAATGCCCCTATCATTGGATTCATCATATTACAATTGAGTGATTTATTAAGGAGAATTTAAACAGTGAATCATGTTTAATTTGGGGCGTTACACTTACATTAGTCTTTGAGCCTCATATGCATCAAAATAGAGGAGGTAAATGATTAGTAGACTATTTTTTTTTTTTTTTTGAAAAGTAAGTACAAGAAAATTAGGCAGGCCTTCTTGCATGAGTTCTGCCTAAATTGTCATCCATGAAAATAGAGAGAAAATCCCTACATGAAGGAAAAGAAAAAGAATGGCCGTATGACACACAATACAACCATATTCTGCCATCCAATCAGCTATCATATTGCCTTCACGAAAGGTATGTTGAAATAAACAATGCATATTAGGAGAGAGCATATTGGAGATATCTTGTAATAGTATTTGAATCTGCCAAGGGATATGAATAAGACCTCGGGCCGCTTGGATAATGACTTTATTATCACCTTCGACAATAAGATGATGATAGCCCGCTGCTAGAGCTGCTTGGGTGCCGTCATGTATGGCTATCACTTCTGCGACCAAGATTGGGGCATTCTCCAAGAACCTTGTCCCGGCCTGAATAAAACGCCCAATGCAATCTCTAATAACAAAACCTGCTACTGCATTGGAAGAAAAGTGGGTGCTATCAAAGTTGAGTTTGATGTAACCCTCGGGGGGCGGGGGAGTCCGCCACCTAATAAGTTGGGTGGACATGCGAGAAAGTGGAATAATTGGATGAGAAGGGGAAGGAGAAGAGGAAAAAGAAGTATGTAATTTCCATTCAGACCAATTGCGTTTGCCTTTAGTAGGTCACCTATAGGTTTTGGTACCTCATGATTAAAAACAATAGCATTACAACTCTTCCAAATACTCCATAGGAGAAGCACTATCCAAGTAAGAGAAGTACTTAATGCAGTATGCAAATCATGTAGTCTGTCCCAAACAAAAGTAGGGGACTGTGGAAGGGAAGAAATGGAAGCCAATTATGGCTAAATGCGAGATCTCAGGTTTTCTTCATCATAGGACATCCAACAAACATATAATCTATCTCCTCAACTTCTGTAAGGCAAGCTAGGAAAACTGGATCAATTTGGATACCTTTACGGAGGATATTTACCCTTGAAGGGAGTGCATTATGACAAAGCTGCCATAAAAAAAAATCTTAATTTTAGGCATTACATCAAGCTTCCATATCCAGTTAAACTTCCATGGATCCTGATTATGTGCAATGTTGTCATGGGCTCTCCAGGTAGCAGATTTGATAGTGAAGTCTCCACTACCAATCAGACCCAACAAAAGGTATCTGTTAGATTCATAAGCGGGATAGGCACTGCTATAACAAGACTAACCAAATGTGGTGGCAAAAACTGAGATAATTTATTTGTGTCCCATAATTTTGCAGGAGTAATAAATTCACTAACCTTGACTTGAGAAATGTCATGAATCGAAGTCCGAGAATCAAGAAGCTTGACTAATGGTGATCCATGGCACCAGTTATCTAACTAAAACAAAATGGTGTGGCCATCGCCTAATTTCCATTGCATACTTTGTTTCACAAAATCTCTAGAGTGAAGCATGCACTTACAAGCCCATGAATCAGTCTGCTTTTTCTTATACTGGAAGAAATCATTAGGGGGACCATATTTAGCACGCATCTGGCTAACCCATTAATTATTCGTTTGAGTGAAGAACTTCCAAGAGAGTTTTGCCATAAAAGTCGTGTTAACAGTCCCTGTTTTACACAAACCTAAGCCACCAAATTTTTTCGGACGACATATTTTGTCCCAGGTGACCATAGGAAGCCCGTTCTCGGAATTAGATTTTTTCTATAAAAATTCACGATTAATTTGATCCAAATTTTGCGGGATTGTAACAGGAATTTGAAAGCATTGCATAGCATGACTTGGTAAAGATTCTAGATTAGACTGGATGAGAACTACTCTGCCAGCTTTAAAGAGAGAATTAGCTTTCCATTTAGTAAGCTCAGAGTTTGCTTTATCAGGAAGGTGCCTGAATAATTCTTGAGATGGGCGCCCCTGGAAAACAAAGCACCCTAGATACTTACCTAACGATGAACTTATAGGAATGTTGAAGACACCCTTAACATGCTGCCTATCAAGAGGAGGAGTGTTCTTAGAGAAAACAACAAGTGACTTATATAGATTAATCAATTGGCCTGAGTGCTGGCAAAATGTGTCAAGTATAGCTTTCAAATTTAAACCAGCTTGAGAAGTAGCTTCACAAAACAATAAACTATCATCTGTAAATAGTACACATGGTATTCGCGATGCCGTAGGCACTAGTTTAATTCCTATTCTGGATTTAGAATTCGTTGATCAGTGAGATAATTGTCGTGCGAGTACATCCATACAAAATAAGAAATGGGTATGGTGACAAGGGATCGCCCTAATGTGGCCCTCGAGTGGGTTTAAGGAATCCACATGGCTCATTATTGACAAGAACAGAATAGAAAACTATAGAAATACATTCCTTTATCCAATTGATCCAAACAAGATGAAAGCCCAGTTGGGTTAAACATTTTGGAAGGAAGTCTCATTCAATCCTATCATAGGCCTTCTCCATGTCCAGTTCAACCGCAACGTAGACTTTTCTTCCTTTGAAATGATAAAATTTATTTATCACTTTATGGGCAAATAAAACATTATCATGAATTGCATGTCGCGACACAAAAGCACTTTGAGTAGGATGAATGATATGTTCTAGAATCAGACGTAATCTATTAACCATAATTTTAGCCAGAATTTTGTAGAAGGTCTTACCGAGACTGATAGGCTGAAATTGAGCAGTCGTTTGTGGGTTATCCACTTTTGGAATAAGAGCAATAAAAGTATGATTGAATACCTTGAGAATGTTTTCCTAAACCAAAGAAGTCTTTGATAGTGGCACAAAGCTGATCCTTGAGAGTAGCCCAGTGTTGCTGATAGAATGGAGCTCCAAACCTATCTGGTCCTGGTGCCTTATATGGATCCATCTGAAAAAGTGCAGTATGGATTTCCTCCTCAGACACCGATCGAATAAGATCACGATTGTCATTAGCAGTAATCAAAGGCAAGATAAAGAGGGCAGGGAGTGGCGGCGAGGAACAACGTTCTGATTTAAATCAATGAAAAAAATCAAGAATGAACTTATTTTTGATGGATTCAATCTCATCAATCCAAACCCCTGTTTCATCTTTAATACGAATGATGTTACATCGCCTTTTCCTAGTAGTAGTAGATTGGTGAAAAAACTGTGAGTTCCTATCCCCATTAATAAGCCATTGCTTATGGGTATATTTACCCCAATAGCGTTCATTCAACAACAACACCACCTCTCAGTGTGGGTCCCGCTTTCGCGGAGTCTGGGAGATCCAGATGTAGGCAGCCTTACCCCTACCGGCATTTCTGTCCGTAGAGAGGCTGATTCCATGAGACCCACAAAAACAAGATTTTTGTGCAAACATTTTATAGAAGAGGACTTTAGAGAAAATATGAAATGGAAAACTACAGTTATGCGAAAACAGGGGGTCGAAACTAACCAAACCATGGAACAATAAAGCAGCAGAAGGAAACATACCTTAGCAGAGGTAGACAAATAATGAGTCATCCCAGAAGTGTACACTACCTGCAAAACCACGCGACAACACGAAAATCCCACATCCAAACCTGCCCTACTGCAACCGAAAGACAACTACAAGGTCGATTATCTGATATCTAAGACCTTAATCCTATCCCGCCATAGTCTCCTATCCTGAGCCATGTCCTCCGTCAGTCCTACAACTTTCAAATCATCTCTAATCACCTCATCCAAACGCTTCTTTGGTCGACTTCTCCCTCTTTTACCTACGGAGGTGTTAATCCTCCCACAGCTCCTCACTGGGGCGTCCACACTCCTTCTTTTAACATGGCCAAACCATCTAAGTCTTGTTTCTCTCATCTTATCTTCGATAGGGGCCACTTTAATCATCCTCATCTCTGCGACCATCAACCTTCGAACCTGAGTCTTTTTTATCGGCGAACACTCTGAACCATACAGTATAGCAGGTCTAACTACTGTACGGTAAATTTTGCCTTTGAGTCGTACCGACATCCTCTTGTCACAGAGCACACCTGTGGCCTGCTTCCATTTTTGCCACCCCATTTTTATGCGTTGGTTGATATCTTCATCAATCTCACCATTCTACTGAATGATCGAACCGAGGTATTTAAACTTCTTGACCTTTGGTATCGCCAACCCGTCAATGGTGACCTCTCCCCCCGCCTCTTCACTTCCACTGAAACAGTAGTGCAGGTATTCAGTTTTTAATCTACTTACTCTGAAACCTGTAGATTCCAATGCGTGTCTCCAACGCTCTAACTTGGCATTAACTCCCTCTCTGGTCTCATCAATAAGAACAATATCATCTGCGAATAACATACACCATGGTAACTCATCCTGAATCCCTTTTGTAAGCTCATCCATGATCAGAGCATTAATTTTTCCCTTTGTTTAAGCAATCAAAAATGTCAATTGTTAAGACGATGGCTATTTGGAGATTCCAGAAGTTTGTTTTCAATATATTGCAATTTGGTCGTGTTCTTTTCTACTTGATCACAATAGTTGGCAAATTTAATAGAACTCCAACATTTGAGATCCTTTTTGATAGTTTTAAGGCGTCGAGCAAGGCGAAACATAAGAGATCCGTTAACCTGCATTAACCATTTCTTTTTCACTAAAGAATGGACATCTCCGTAGTGGTTCCAATTAGACTGAAACCAAAAAAGAGGTGTCTTCGTGGCAGGGTAAGAAGCAGAAGTACGTAAATAGACATAACTATGATCTGAACACGTAAATGGCCTAAAAGTGACAAGTGCATCTGGATAAATATTAATCCAGTTTGTCGACCAATTGCTCTATCAAGACGTTCATAAATAAGATGAACATGCACTCTTTTTTTCCTAAGCAAAACACCTATCATGGATTTGAATAGTAGATCCTTGGATAATATCAAGGAATTGCGTTAAGTGTATACAATGTGACGGAGATATAGAGTAGCCCCCCGGTTTCTCTGAACAGTCATCTAACTCATTAAAATCGCCAATGAGACACCAAGGAGTGTCAGTGACATTATTTAAATCAGATAAGTGCTGCCAAAAGGAATCTTTTTGCCCGAGCTGAGCTGGAGCAAATATTCCAGATATAACACTCAGTTTCTGAATGTTAAGATCCATGACGAGCATATGGATAGCTCTATGCTCCTTGAATAAAACAGTTGTATGGATGTTAACATTATTCCATAGTACGCAAATACCACCAGAGTGATTTTGGGGGCTAACAAAGTCAAGGTGTTCATATCCTAGCACAGCAATGAGTTTTCTTGTTGTTTGATCTGAAATAGTAGTTTTAATCAGAAAAAGTAAATCAGGTTTGTGGGCTTGGTGAATAAAATGAATCTCCCCATGTATTTGGTGCTTTTTGACACCTTGAACATTCCAGGCCATAATTTTCATAATGAAATCTAGACGAAGGAACAACAAACTATTCCTACTTGTTCAAAATTAAGCCAACATCAAAGCTAAATGCCAGGGCTAAAACATAATCTACTTAGAAAACAAAGCGACCCAGGTGGAACATCGTCTGTAGGGGTGCCTGAGTGAACACAGGACAATAAATCATGCTCAAAAAAATGTGTCTTAAGAAAAATGGCATTTGAATAAAATCTGAGCATGCAAATGCATAGCTCAGCACTCCAAGATTATAACATAAAAATTTCAAATAGCTTGATGAACCAGAAAAGCAATACAACTAGCTGGTTGGGCATAGAAGCATGTCTCATAAGCTTATAAAGTCCACCCGATCGAACCAAAGACTTCACACACGACACTAGTGAATGAATCTATGAAGGGCTATACCCATAAAGGGGTAGGACAAGCATCAAAGGATGCAAACAAAGCACAAGATTATGTTGGTCCAGACTCACCATAAGCTGGTGCAGCAACCTTGGCAAAGGTGAAGCCACTGTCTTCGAAGAGCAGTCATGGATAGAATGCCTATAGAAGAAAGGAAATAGAGGAAATATTAGGAAAAATATGCTATAAAGGGTACGCCTAAGACACACAACAAGCATAAAATATAGCATAACAATCATCCAGTAGAAAGGAAAAAAAGGTCCAAAGAAGTAAAATGGTCAAAACAAGAGCACAACTCCCTGGCCTTATAAAGAGCATGTACTCACGGTAAATGCAACAACCATGAATAGCAACAAAATAAAAGATTAGACAGAGAAATATTTGGCGAGTATAAAAAACTGACATGTGTGAAAATACCATTAGTAAGAGGAATCACCCAGACTAAAGCAGAATATAAAGCCAAGAAGAACAGATGATGCAATGGGTAGACAAAGGAGATTCTTGTAACAGTATAAATATACAACCTCCAAGTGCATACAAGAATCAGGAGCCCCCATAGGTGCCCCCACCTGTGACCAGCAAAAATACAAATGAACATTAAAACCCGATAAAAAGTATTACAACAAAAGGGGGGCTTATGCCGTACATTGAAGTAGACACAACAGAAAAGTAGGATAGGGTTATGCCCGAAAGATAACTGGAAATTAAAAAGCAAGTAAACACATGCCTAAAACCTAGACCATTCCTTAAAAGGAAATGACCAAGAAGGTCCAAAAAAACAGAAGTTGGTATCATGATTAGAAGTATGTATAGGAAGAGGAAGACTCATCTCCCTCTTCAAGCCTTCTTTTCTTGGTAGAATCAAAGGGTAGTTGAGCTTCATCTTCGTGATCAAAGTTAAAGAATATATCCACATCATCTTCCTCCTTGTCAATGATCTCCAAAGGAGAGGTAAGAGCTGAAGCCGACATGTTGGAGTTGTCATCATCCTCAGCTAGGATAGGTCGACCAGAGTTGGGGTCAGCAACGGGTTCATTCACAGCAACATCATGAGCCACATTTGTAGCTAAGGGAGATACATCATCATTCTCTACCAAAGGCAAAGCAGCCCCTTCAAGCCCACCCTGGACAGGTTGGGTAGGTTGCACAGTTAGGGAGGATGGCATATAGGTAGGACTAGAGCCATGTTGTGAGGATGAATGGTCAGAGACAAGCTTCACAGTAGGAGAGGCTGGCTTAGAAGAAGTAAGAAGACCACTTTTGCGTTTAGCATGAGGAAATGGTCGACCTCTTTTTTTTTTGGGGATACAGTAACCCATTTCTCAGTAGAAGGTGCAACAGAAGGAGAAGTGCACTGACCATTATGCCCATCAGAATGCAGTTTGGTAGCACCAAACTTCTCCATAATGACCTCAATAGGACCTTTAGGAGTGTCAGGGCAAGCATCAAGTTCATGCACATTGCTCCACAAAAGGCACAAACTTCATAAAGACCCTCTAGGAGATGGGAACTTCTAGAGGTTCAGGTCTTTCAGGAATAGGGAGGAAAAGACTCCCCCTAAGGGGCTCGGTGATATCAATGTTGAGACAAACTCGAGCAAACTTGCCTTTTTAATAGTTCAGAGTACTATCATCAACCTTAAGAAAGGTTCCCACATCTTTGAGAAGGACCTTAAGAATATCCTCTTCCCAAAGTTCAAAGGGAAGTCTAGTGATATTGACCCACTGGTCAACCCTTTGAATGGTCACAGAGAAAGGATCAAAATAAGGCTCCCACTTTCTTAAGACGAAGTTAACACCGCTGACATGCCAAGTACACCCTTCCCAGACAAGAGACATATCCTAGAGGCTAGAAAATCTAAACAGAATCCATCCATTACCCAGGTCGATATAATCTACCTGACCTTTAATGAAAACCCAATCCCTTTTAGTTTTAGAAATAATCAGGGCCAATGGAAGAGGATCACCCCAAGGTTTCCTAAGAAGACACATATTAGACATACTAAACTGATGGCCGAAGGAATGAAGGATTGGTGGGTGAGACTCATTAAGCAATTGGTGAGACACTGGAGAGACTACCTTACCTCCGTCGTGAAGGTCACCCTGGGGAATAATAGAGTGAGTTCGTGATTGATTTCCGAAATTTGAAGCAAAGCTATCACCTCCAAATCCAAGCATAACAGCCTCGGAGTAGGTCAGTAAGGCCGGCAGAGCCTGGTTGCTTAAATCATAACCATGGCTTCCAGCCAAGCCAGATGGAAGCCCATGTCCTGATCCAGAACCAACATTGGAAAGTTCATCAGCAGAGAGCAAACCGGCATTTTGATCCGAAGAGAAGGAACCAAAAATGGGAACTTTAGACATTAACCAAAAGAAGAAGATGAAAGGGACAGATTGATGATAGTTGGCTAGAAGGGAGCACTTGGCTTGGGTATAAATAGTAGGATTTACAAGGATCTAGAATAGCTCAATTAGGGGTGTTCAAAAATATCCATAACCAATAACCCGAACCGAAAATCCGCTACCCGATCCGAAATCTCGGGTACCCGAACCGAAATATTTGAAAATTTTGGTTCGGATACCCGAACCAATATTTTTTTCGGTTATTGGTTCGGGTACGATTCGGGCATTTTGAAGATTCGGGTACCCGAAAACCCGAAACCTTTTTTAAAACTTTTTCAAAACTTTGTTTATATCATCCATTCCCGAAAGACTTTGTAAGTCAAGTATTTAGAAACCCGAAGAAAACAAGTACTTTGACTTCGTTGCATTATTTTATTTGAATGTGTTGGGCATGAATATGATGTTAACAAGCTTATGCCTTATGGAAGTATAGATTAATTGAAATGTGAATGGTGATAAGATATCCGGTTATATTGTCATATTTTGTAATAATTTAAAGTGCAACTTGGCTCAATACAACAACTTTTTATAGCATAAATAGAAATAATTATATTATGACTACAACAAAATTATTAGGCAAAATAGGAAAAAATATTTTAGAAAAAATGGGTTATTGGGTAACCAAAAATCCGAACCGAAATTTTCGGGTACCCGAATTTCGGTTACCCGAAAGTTTCTGTTCGGATACGGTTCACCAATTTGCCGATCCGAAATTTCGGGTACCCGAATCAAAATCTCTTTTGGTTCGGGTACTCGAACCATGAACACCCCCTAAGCTCAATGAACATAAGCATCGAAGAGCAACAGTAGTTAGTGACGTCACACACACAATTGCAAGTACAAGCATATAGTAGCTTTCTTGAAGGGGCAAAATAGATCTCCCTTTTATCCATGGAAAATCCATATTAAAAAGCTTGAGCCAAGCAGAAGAGAAGGCACAGGGAAATAACGCACAGAACTTTAAAAAAACAGACAAATGACGTACCTGGCAGATTAATTTTATAGTTAAACATATCAATCGACTAACAATAATCCCAGTTTTAAACAAAAAAACCAGGATCTTGGAACGATCAGAAATTCGGATGATAACCAAAATCCTCATAATGGAGGCTTCACAGATATGCTCAATTAATGCTGCACTCTCACATGCACAGTAGCATATCGCAGATTTGAGCGAGAGGACGAAGTAAGTAGCCGCATAGTACCAAAGAATGATAAAAAAAGGAAGCAAATCAAGGAACGCCTTACCAATTCGTGATGGAATCACAGCAATGGTCCTGAGAAAAACCACACCCCTATGCACACTAACTGTAGTTGATAAATTGAGCAACAAGCTACTATTGAATCTAGAGTATTTCTTATATCAAATTTCCTTCCCTCTTCATGTATGAAAGTTTTATGTGAATAGCCTACCATCACTAGTAAACTATTTAGATTAATTATTAGGCTATTACGGTATTACGCGCTTATTGACAAGTCAGTTCATTAATTTAGATTAATTATTATGATATTACGATATGAAAGTTTTATGCAGTTATCCTACCATCACTAGTCCGCTCATTTTTCTTTTTTATATCGCTTATAAATCAGTCCACCCATTAATCTTTATACAATATTCCAATAAGCTAATGTATTAAATCCACCCAAAGGAATATGCCCATTCCAAAATTTGAAGTGGTGAATATGAATTCTTCTAATTTACTATGCGAAGTATTGTGATAAAAAGCACTGTAATTTAACAAATTCAGTTAAACAAAAATTATAAAATCCAGAGTCATTTTTCATTGATACTAGCTGCTGCACGCTGAGAATACCTTAGAAGCAACCCCCTAAAAAAAGCTTGTTAGGGCCTGTTTTTTTTTCGTGGGTAAATTGGAGTGGGTGAAAAGGTAAAGTAGATTGAACTAGGTTGAGGTGGGTTGAAGTAAATTGAAATGGATTGAAGTAGGTTGAATTTTTTTCATGTAATAAATTAAACTTGGTTAAAATAGTAGAAGTGGGTTGAAGTGGATTGAGGTAGGTTGAAGTTGGTATTTTAGAATTTACCAATGAAAAGAACAGGGCCATCAATGACTGCTGTGCATATTTTTGTTGGGTAAGCGGGTCCGACCCACGAGGTCCTTATCTTATAGTGCATAACGAATCAGGAAAGAGAAGTCAAAGCTCAAGTTTCAGCCTAGAACTACATAAGCCACCCACACAAATTTCAAGCATAAGGCTGAAATTTTGGTGGCCCATGATCGAATCTGGGATTGTTATAGATTATTTAGATTATTAGATATTTCACTCGCCAATATAGCTAGTTCTTTAGTTAGGCTTCATAAAGGTGAGTTCTTATTCTAGAACTAACTCAACCAAAAGTTTAAGCTGATGGTTAAAGGTCCATGAATATGTTTATCTTATAACACGTCCCTTCACGCGAATGTCCTTTGAACTTGAAGCGTAGATGCTGCAAAGGCTCTCCTATCTTGTGTAATAAATTAATATAGGAGCTGTTGAGATTTAAATTTGAGATATCTTATTTATAAAGATTCTGATATCATATTTAAGAATCAACTCAATCAAAAATTTAAACTAATGAGTGAATGCCCATGAACAGGTTTATCTTTTAACACTTCTATATTAAGTCTCACCCCTTCTTCAGACTTCTTCAACGATTCTCTTTGGAGCCAACCGCCCCTGCCCCCCCCCCCCCCCCCCCCCCGGGGTAAAACCTGTCGACGGTGAGTTATCCCTCTCCCCTCCTCTCTCTCTCTCTCTCTCTCTCTCACCCATTTTCTCTGTTTGATTGATTCCCAGCAGAATTTATGGACTCAAAAGAGATTTTATTATGAAAGGATGCATTTTTTTGAAATGGGTATCTATACTTTTGTTGCAGGTATGGCATTTGTGGTGAAAGTGCCTGTGAGCATTTGTTCGCCTGGGAAATTTGGAGCAGTTACTTGTGGAGGTAGAATGAACAATGATGTTCATAGTGCAAGAAGAACTTTGGTCTCAGCATCGGTGTCAAGCTCTCCTGCCCAGAAATTGGAGCTTCTTTCAACAAAATCCAAAGATATTGGACTGCCCATTATGGTATTAGCTCAATTCACATGTACTATTTTGGTTGCCTTGTTACTTAGCCCAAAGTATATTAGGATACAGTGGGCCAGTGGCTATAGCTTTATCTAATGTGGTAATTACATGGATTATGGTGGAACTTTGTGTAATTCTAATAATTTGCCCAGATATGGTCAATTATGAATGATGTTCTTTCTTCTAGGTCAGTACTTTTTCTGAAAACCAAACTGATTAAATTGCTGTGTATGGCTCTTGTTTATGTGCTGCTTGGTCTTGGGATTAGGGTTCAAAGATATTGCCCAAGCTTGGATATATTGCACATTTTCTGGGATTCTGCGTTGCTTTTCCCCTAAAAAAAAAAATAAAAAGTTCAAGCTTTATGCCTTAACTGCTCGAAAATTGGAAATGAAAGAGAGCAGGTTGTTTTTTTTTGGGTTGGGGGGGGGGGGGGGGCATATCGTACTTCTTTGGTTTAAGGGCCGATTGCTGTACTTTCAATTGATATTAAGATTTTGAGAACATATGCCTGTAGTGTAAAATTTAGGGCTAAATGTCTCAATTCATGTAGTTGGAAGGCCTCTAAATTATGAACTCAGCCGTGATGGGTAATGAGGGCATGGTTGTTTGCTGAGTTTATCCTTCTGGGAGTTTGTCTGGCTGTCTAATCTTGGTGAATCATAATGTTTTGTCAAAGAACTGAAAAAGGATTCTTATAACGATGATAACTGAATCAAAGTTTCCAACTTCGGAAAAACTGAAGGGGGAAAAAAAGACTCCAATCACTACATTGACGGGTTTCTTTTGGCTGATGTTTGGGGTTGGGGATGTTGCTGGCTGTTTTTTTTACATTGTACCGCTGCCTGATGTCACTAGATATGGTTATAACAGTTTAAACAATACATACTAATGTAGGATGTACGAGGTGCTAGATGGGTGACTAGTTTTTGTTCAATTTAATGCTTCACTTGTAGGTCAATAGTTGCGCGGGCAAAATGGGAAAGGCAGTGATTGAATCCGCAGTTAACGCAGGCCTTCACATCGTGCCTGTATCATTTGGCGCAGCAGAGGACAGTGGCAAGTCTGTCCAAGTTGGTGGTAAAGAGATTGAGGTCCGGAGTCAGGCTGAAAGAGAAGATGTCTTGGCCTCCATATTTGATGAATATCCTGATCTGATTATAGTGGACTACACCATGCCAGATGCAGTGAATGGTAACTGAACACTGATTAAATTACTTGTGGTGTCCAACAGTAAATCTCCTTTCCCACCTTCTTAAGCTGTGGCGATGATGGGAATGAAAATGTTTGATTGCTGTGATATAGAATTGCGGCTATGATATTAACTGATAAGACAAAAATATGTGCATTTTACCAACCGAGTTGCCGCAGAAAAAGAGTTTTATCAACAACAGTGTCAAGGCATTTCAGTTGGCTAGTTGCCCGAGCGAGGGGGAAGCCATACCCCAATGATTCCCTCTAGACAGGGTGTGGGTTGGCTGGTTAAGATCTGTCATTATCCTGTTTACAGCAAGTGGCTCTATTTATGTCTTGTACTCATCTTAGCTTAGTGTGGGAGATAGTTTTGGTTGGCTGGCAAGCATTCATAATTGAAATATGACCACCTTGTTCCTGGCCATCTGTTGTCTTGCTTTCATTTCTGCTTTATAACAATGTGGAATTTGCTCTGTCATTTCTACTGAACTACGTAGATGATCAATGTAGGACACTATTGCTTTATAATCAAAATAGTGTAAAGAATATAAAGGTATTTAACTCAACCAGTCCCTTATTCTTTTATAACTTGAGAACAAGAAATGATCAATCTGTAGACATAAAGTGAATGCCGGCAAAAGTCCCCAAGCCTGAAGTATTTTGTTAAATTATAGGTGTCAATGTTAATTAATGGACATGCACAGGTTCCCAATTCTTATTGACCATCATTTATTTGATCTTCTATTGTGTTGTAAAACTTTGGGAAAAACTCATCTTGCAGATAATGCAGAGTTGTATTGCAAAATTGGGGTTCCATTTGTGATGGGTACCACTGGTGGAGACAGGGACAAACTCTACAAGACTGTTGAGGATTCTAACGTTTATGCTGTCATATCGCCTCAAATGGGAAAGCAGGTGACTATATGTTGTTCTCCATCCTAGGCCATTTTGAATATGTGTTCCAGTCCCCTTTACTAAATAACGAACTTTTGGTTGGCTTTCTGTAGGTTGTCGCATTTCTTGCAGCCATGGAAATTATGGCAGAGCAATTCCCTGGAGCATTTTCTGGATATTCTCTACAGGTATGCCTCCCAGCCCTCCAAATAGAAACAGGGAATAAATGGGAAAAAAGGCTTCAATTTGTAATTTCCTGTGGCGATAGTACTTAGAGTTTGGTTAGCTAGACATCAGGCTCTTTCTATATGGAATTTTGTAGCGGGCTAAACCCGCCTCTGGTTATACTCTAATGTTTTGTGAATTATCATGACTATCATGCCATTGACTGAAGATGTATGATAACTTAAGTAGTTTATAACTATGATGTGTGATCATGCCATTCTTCATTTA
>JAKOGI010000375.1:630000-654004 GCA_029747015.1 Carnegiea gigantea
GGGAACTCTCCTTCCAAATCACACCGCCTAAAACAGGTTCCATTTCAATCCCCATGCCATTCATAGGAAAAGGTGAGCAACTGACAGTATTACAACCTGTGGTGATACTTGATGTGACGACAAGCTTGGAAGGCTAAAGAATAGATGTTTTTTCCTTTTTAACGTGCTTGTTTTCCCCACCTCCTGCAGTAATTTAGTTGCTTAAAAATATTATCTCTCACATCCCTTACTTTGGCAACTTTCACTCCAAAACATTTCTCCTCATTTGACTGGGGTGACATTGGAAGAGATAGCTTCACAAAAGTGGAGGCAATATGGATGAGAACTAGTACAAACAATAATACAAGTCGTCATTAACTTGAAGGACCAACAAACGGGGACACATTATTTTCGTTGACCAATGCAATGTAGCCCAAGCTGATACGAATGAGGTTTTGGGCTGCCAGCAAATCCATGCTTCACTGTCAACACGGCTTTAACTAACCTAACTTTGGGCTAAAGATCTCAAGATGAGCTGCTGGCATTACAACTGTAATGATCGCACACAGGTTTTTACATAACAAGGCCAGATAGCCAATATGGAAGCTAAGTCTTCTTAACAGAGGAAGAATTTGAACACGTCAAACAAGCACATCGTATCTGGCAAGATGAACATTATGACGAAAGACAGTGTCTTCAATTTGATAAAGAATTTAGATTGATGTATGATTATACTATGGGAGAGCTGTTACGGAAACCTAAATTTCATCTTAACTGTATCCCCAACAATCTGAGTAAGAGTACTGACACTGCCAAGCTTCGTCTAGTTTCTACGTCACAACAGTGCCAACCTTTCAGAATAATTAATGAGCTAACACTTGGACATTCTTGTAATGAGACAATGATCACTATATGCAAAGGTACTAATGTCTGAAAACCTGCATAGGATAAACGTGCACTTAGCCGCCCCTTTAGTCCTTTTCATATCGCCAAGAACACTCAAAGTCCTACAATCCATGTTCCCATTTGAGAAGCTTAAAGAATGTAGCTCTGGTCCAGATATAGCCTAAAACTAGATTAATTAGTGAATTAAGCAGCAGACTATATACCTCTATTCCTAGAGGCTCTCCACGATCATTCCCTCGACCCTTACAGCTATGGTCCTTTTAACATTTGAAAGTACATGCAAATCAAATGCGATCATGGGACAAAGCAAATGGGATTGGTTGTAACTCACCCGTCACAAATATATAGCCTATTCCGGGGCCTTCAACCATAAGCCTTAAACGTTCGGTTTGAGATGGTTTCCAAACATTCCCCATCCAAACCTACATCAAGCCAGTGCCAGCCCGTCTATCTAAGTCAGATGGCCCACAACCTAACACTTAAACAAGATGTCATTGACTTGTAGAGCTACTTCACCGCAACTAAGAAGCAGAAGAAAACTCCAGGAAATATTTGATTTCATTTTATTGCTAATGAAGCTGAAACTTTGATAACTAAAATTCAACCCATTAAAACATTGGACCATTGATACAAAATATAAACCCATTTCTCTATGGGTACATAACCTAAGTTTATTCACGCCAGAAAAACATTAAATAACTCAAGCTTATGAGTAATTATGTTTAGAAAGTTTCACAAGCAAAGACAATTGGAAGTGGGGATAACACCTGTTTCAACATCGCTCTATCAAAATCATCAACGAGATTGGCTCCATAAATGCCAGTCCCTTCGCACTTCTTTGGAGGGTTGAACCAACACTTGATTCTTGCAACCACAGAGCGTCCTGCCCTATCTGATGCTTCTGGGTTTAAAGCTAAGCTTTCTCTCGGGACCCCAGACAACAATTCCGCAAATTCCAATTTGGGGTTGTTGAAGTGATGCATTAGTTTGGCTGTTAAGTAGGCGAGCAATGAGATTGAGCCATGGCTTGCGGAAATTACTGAAAAGATAGTGCTTGTTTTCTTCTATCCTTCCCCTTTCTCTATCCAAATCTGTCCATCTACTTGTATTAATATGCCGCATGAGGAATGGGATCTGGCAACTGGATCAGATAATCTACACCGCGGCCTGTTGCGTATATCGCCAGTTACCACTGTCAATCTACAAAGAAATCTCAGGGCGTGACCGTCGTTTGGTCCTTTGGTGTCGGGAACTTCAAATATCGAGATGTAATTTAAGTCAATAGCCATCCGAGCTTTAAACTTAATTATATGTTGAATTAGTTGTATAAATTTCAACTAAATGACATGTAATTTACTTAGATATTAGGGTGAATCTCTTGCTTCATTCTATTTTTATTAATCTTTATTTTAAAAAATATGAAATAAAAATAAAATTTATCTTTGCTACATCTAAACGTTGTTATATTGTCCACCCGGTTTGTACAAATACAATTGTGCAACCGTATCCGCAAGAAAACCGTCAGATTTCGGCTTCACCTAAATAATACCCTATAGCTTACTAAAATATGTTGTTGTGTATCCAGTTTCGCTCACTGAAAAATACTTGTATGAAGCTCACTAAAATATTTTAGTAAACTGATACACATTATTTGATGAGTCTTAATAACGTAACTTTTAGTGAGCAACAATACCAAAATAATGTATCTTATGTACCGCAATTCACTAAGTAAAAATACTATATTACTATTAATGTGGCTATTGTACTAAAAAAATATCTTTGTGAATCTCAACGAAAACTGTATTTTAGTTATCTTATTGTTTTTTAGTGAGCTGTTGATATTTATTTTACTGAGTTGTTATATCATATAACCGGTTGTGCAGAAGAAGTTATACAATCGAATTTCAGCTCACTAAAAATGTATAACTCACTACAATACTTAGTGAATTGAGACACATTTTTAGTGAGCTAATACATACTTTTATGATGGATATATCAAACAATGCATCTTATGTACCCTATATTTCACTTAGTAAAATTACTATATAATTTATTAAAATGTGGCTATTGTACTAAAAAAAGTGTTATTGTTCATGCCAGAAACTCACTAAACTATATTCTAGTTATCTATACTTTTTTAGTGAGGTATGACACATATTTAGTAAGTTTGACATATATTTAGTGAGTTTGACTATATTTAATTAATTCACTACATTTTTATTAACTCATAAAATATAATACAAATACCTTATGTCATATAAAGAATGATTTAGCTGTAACATCACTCAAAAACTTCATGTATTATTTGCTGGCTATCTATACTATTCCTTTTTAGTGAGCTATGCCATTTATTTAGTGAGCCATGATAATATTTGTGAGGCTAAAGATGTAATGCAAGATAACAGCTTTTTTTATAGTGAGTCATACTGATAGTGACTATTGTTTTTCCTATTAGGTACAAGATAATTATAGTGATTACATTTGATGAGCAGGGAAACTGATTTATAATTGCTGAATACAAGCTCAATACAAGTGAGCTAAATGTATTTCTATTTAGTGAGGCCAACGACTATATTTAGTGAGCACATAACTCATATTAGTGAGTTATAATGCAACATCAGTGAGCCACAGGCTAATTCTAACGAGCCAATGTTCTTTTAGTGAGAAAAAACGTGCTCTATCGCACAGGACAATATATTTTTTATAATGAGCTGAAATGTATACCTCTAGCGAGTCAACGACTTATTTAGTAAGTACATAACTCATAATGGTGACTATCGCTTCTCGTATGGCCAAACCAAAATTTACATGGAACGAATGGCCTCCACTTCGAAAATCTCGAAATTAACTCATTCAAAACGCAAAAAACTAACAAACACAACTTCCAATCCCGAAAACAAAATAGAGATCGAAAAACGCTATCAAACTTGATGAACAATTCTATTGATGAAGATTCAACATCAATAATGACGTTAAGATCAACCCAACCATTCAATAATTGCTGAACACATAAAGCAATCGAAGTAGCGAAGAGCAATCGAAACAATGGGAAGAAGAAAAACTGCAAGTTTTAAAAAATTGAGGAGCATGACATTTTTTTTAAAAATGGTTCAGGACTCAGCAGTTGGAAGACTCAAAATTGCTGTTGAGGGGGGGCTCTGGTGGACAACTGAGTTCCACCCAGTTATACATAATAATTTGCACATCTAAGATGTACTATAATATCAACAATTATAAATGCAAACAAACTTTTTAAATAAATATAAGCAAAAATTATAATATTACTGAAAATGATTTGTCATTTTTCACATCATATTTTTAATATTCTTGTTCATGATTTTCAATATTAGATTTTTGCATCAATTCTAAGAAAAATACTAACACAAAAATGAACCTATAATCTATACATGTTGCGTCAAATAGAAAGCGAATTATGGCTTTTATTTTGATCATGTGACTCATGTATGTGTACTACCTAAAAAATAATCTTAATAATTTATTACTTACTTTTATTATTTTATTTCATTTATATTAAAGACATTTTAATGCCTTAAAACTATTTATTATAAGTTGAAACTATTTTTTACTTGTAATTTTAGTATTAAAATAGCGCATTAAATCTGTTGTTATGGTGTCGGGATAATTAGAATTAAAGACTAAATTTTTTTTTTAAAAAAAAAGATAGTCAACGATAATGTAACATTTGTTCCATCTACTATTAACCCATTCATCCCTTCATTGGCTGATTTTGTATATTTAATAGATAGTAGCATCTCGTGCTTCGTATAGGGGCATGTGCAATACTTCGTTTAAATTTTGATGTTGGGTATCTTAGTGTTAATTTGTATCCCATGTTGAGATGTCATTATATTTTATGAATATCATTGTATTTTAAGGATTATTACCTTATTAGGTTATTTTGTGGTTATAACCTTTTTAAGGTGTGAAATGTTTTTGAATTGTATGTTACTTGAGAAATTGTATTGTACACATTTGTACACCCTTGAGTTAAATGATTTAATTATATTTTCACTATCCACTGTTTTTTAAAAAAAACTTTGTGAATATTTTATTTTTTATGCTGATTGAGCACACTTCCAGTCAAAATATGCAAATATTTTCTAATTTTAGTGGAATATGTTTTAAAAAATATTAGACTCAGTTGATATTATGCGAGGAGGGGAAAAGTTTTTGGGATTTTGAATTAGACTGATCATGTAAAGCACAAAGCTAGCGTAGTTAATACGTTCGGAGCAAAAGAAATTCAATTGGTTCTCTCATCAATTATAGGATCACCTTTACCATGAGGAAAAGTTACATTCCTACTAGTTGTATTGATGATCTGATGAGTCAGTGAAGTAGAGCAATAGAGAAGAGAGATCAGAGGGAATCAAAATGATTCATTCTCTTTATTCCATAACGACTAATGATCAGCCATTACATTAGCCTTTTATGCTAACATATGCGATTTTAGAAATATCCATATCAAAGTTTGGCTAGCTCATAATTCTCTCAACAAACATGCACCAACGAAATACATCCTTAGTTCAGAAGAGTCAAAGTCAAACATAAAATATAACAATGTGGCATCATAATATTCAAAATCCACTCCCCCTCAAGTTGAGTTGTTAGAAGATACTGTAAACCCCAATTTGGAAGTGAAGGTCACTAATGTTGAGAGACGGAATAAAAAGGCTTAATGAAGACATTAGCAAGCTCGTTTCTTTTGCTGATCACATAAGCTGGTTTTATTTTCTTGGTTGTCAATTAATATGGAATATTGTAGGTGGCGGTCTACTTCAAATATGTTCAGGGGGGTCCTCTCACGAACACTAGATTGGCTGTGCAGGAGGTAAATTTGATATACCAAGATCCTTGAATAGTTGTAAAGCTAAATGATCTCACTAAACATGTTGTAGCCATAGCCATGTATATTAATTCTCTTACAGAAGCGCGAGCTACAACAGTTTGTTCTTTACCCTCCAAGACATAGGAGAAGAACCTAGCAGAATGCAATCAATCCTATGATGGTGGTGATTGCAAATACATCGAACATTGGTAGGATTTCCTTGAATCACAACAATTGCCCAATCTGAGCATAGAACCCCATTACTTGGAAATGTTCATCAGTGCTGACATGCCTAAGATGGACATTAAAATATTGTGCTATTGTACTTTGAGGTACCTGTATGCACATGCTTGGTAAGTTGCTAATGCTTATAGAGGCTCATGAGTTTAACGGCTTGTATAGGAACTGAACTCAAATGCATTGTCAGGTTTGGTAATTTGTATGATAAATCAGCTTGCCTAATCAATTCCTAAGTTCAGGCTTCTTGAGTTTTCTTTCTCTTGTTAGTTTTTTTACTCACTTGGGCTACGGCACTGTAATTGACCATTATTCTTCTTTTTAATAAATCCAAATTGTGCTTACTTTTGACATATATAGTGGCTTGCCCTTACTGGATGTCATAGGCAATTTCTAATGCAAGAAAATACTTCAAATGCCCCCAAAATCCTCCATGGTGAATTGAGTATGAAAATACCTCTTAAGATCTTTCAATCAATATCATAATTTCCAACAATAGTCATATCACGCCATATAAAAAATGAGTATTGCCCAGAGCTTCCATCTGCTTGCTTTCTGTTGAACAATGTATAACCTGCTTGGACTGTTGAAATCCATAGACAGAAGAGCTGAAGACAACTTTGTAAACTACTATCTTCAAGCTTGTTTAAGTCTAGGGATAGGCAATAAGGCAAAATCTTGTACACATACCTTTTACGTACCTTGGGCATCACAAAACGAATAACCCATACCCATACCCATCAGGTTTTGCAGGTTTGCACAAGTTTATCTGGGTTCACATAGAGCAATGAAAATTAATACCCATGTCCAACTCATATCGCCTAAGCATATATATAGGATTTTTGGTCACTATAAGATTGCAGAAGTTGTAGATATTTTAGGAATATATTCTTTAGCTAGAAATGGTAAAATCAAATTTTCATATATCATTCACTAATTTTCTTATTCAAATCGTTTGGATTTACTTAAACTAAAATATTGAAAATAAAATATTTTTTCCCGACCTATACAAAAACGGGTATGGTGGGATGCGAGTATGGAGTAGGTGAGGGTATACTAGGAGTCCGTACCTATACTCATGCCCCTAGTACCAATGCTTGCCCCATACCCATTAAAAGCCATTTTTACCACCCACTTGGGTTTAAAAATAGGATGAGTTTTTGTGGGTTTTAATGAATATGGGTTCCATTGTCATCCTTTTTAAGTCCATAATGGGGTTTTAAATTGCAATGGATTTCATGTTGTCTATCAATTCCAGGCTTTGTACACTCTATCCCCTACAACCATCCCGTACTTACTGAGTCAATTTTGTAGCCATAACTTGCATAACCTTAAGGTAAAGCCATGTGCACTTCTTCCTCATGATCACCATGGCAAGAAGGCATTTAACACATCCATTTGAGTAACCACCATTGCTTCATTGCTGCTACTACTAGTAAGAAACTCTCACAGTAGTGAACTATTTAGCCACAAGTGCAAATGTTTCCTCATAATCATGTCATACTACTAACTGAATTGCCTTATGCAACCATTCTTGTGCTTGTACTTTTATCAATCATAACCATCAGACTTATACTTTGTTTTTGTAAATCCACTTGTCAATCTATGGCCTGCTTTCTGGCCTGGTTTCTAGGCGGTAGCAATGTAACTTGCCAATTATGATTTTGCTCCAAGCTCTTGGCTGTGATTCATAGCTTGGCACCACTTCTCCTCCTTTACTACAGTGAAAAACATAACTAAATCTTCTTAGCTAGATGTAGCAGCTAGATAGGCTCTATACTCATGTGAAATGTGTTCCTAACTGAGTGATGACCTTTTGTAGAAGCAACGGGGTCAAAAGGGAACTTATAGGTGATGACTGTAATTCATGCTGAGATGATTTGATCGCCCTAGTCACTTGGTGATGCAGAATTAGTCAATGGTTAATAATTGGACTCTTGAACAGATTTCATCAACTACAACGATATCTGAGTTACGCTCAGTTTTGTTGCAGGTCATCTGAGAAATAATTTGTATCTGCCCAAATTTGTGGCAACTAGAGGGGATAGGATCTTATACTATCTAAACTAGATTTTTGTATGGAAATGCATGCTTATGGAAATGAACATCCCTTAAAAGAATTCGTTCTTATCAAGAGGTTCAACAATTGTATCCCTTCTGTGGTAGAAGGATATCCAAGAAACAAGCGAGAACTCCTCATTGTCTTAAATTTATCACTTGTTTTATCTGGATTGGATGCATAAGCTAAATAGCCAAATACCTCATATATTAAGTCGGGAAGCCTCGCAGTAACTTTTCATATGGAGCTTTATTTTTATAGAACCTTAGTTAGGAGGCCTATTTATGATGTATGTGGTTGTTTTACTACATATCACCCCAAATACACAAGGGGTTATGGCTTGAAATCCAAGGGCTCTTGATATCTCCAATAAGTGCTATGCTTTTTTTCCACAGGAACCATTTTGCTGAGGCTTGTCTAAACTGCTTTGTTTGATGCCCTATATCATTGTGTGTAAAGTAATTTGGACATTCAAAAGTATCAAACTTAAGTGCATTGTTAGATCTAATAATTTTCACCTTATAGGCATAATGACAGAAAATTTAAGAGTAGCAAAGCTTGTGATTTATACGTCAACAAACATGTCCAAGTGACTCTAGTACAGTCATCAACATTGTTAAAAAAATCTATATTAGCCATTTGGTGCGCACCTTAAAGGACCCCAGATGTCCATATGAATCAACCAAAAGGTATTTCACAGCTTGTGTCATTTAGAGAAAAAGGCAAATGTGTATGCTTGGCCATTGGACATGTAATACAAATAGATATATCAATGTGTTCTGCTTCACATGTATTCTAGGTACATAGTTTCAGCCTAGGAAAACATACTAACAAGTTTATGATGCCATAGGTTGGAATTATTTTTGTATAAGCTATTATCATATGCACTTATGATGCACCTTGACTTTGACCTTCGCTATCTACACACAACATGATGGTGTATTTGTGATTAACCTTTTCTAATTCGCTTGGCCATATGAGTCTTTATTTCTAACTGTGAGATATTTGCAGGAAATAGAGACCTTTACTCGCTTTATCAATCCCTCCAACCTGAAGTGTTGCACATCCTGTATAAGTGGAACTCATCATAGCAAACCACTCTAACATGACTGTCATAGGCCATTGTTGATACTAACAAGAAGTTGTATTTAACTTAGGCACACAAAGGACATTTCTTAACCACCAACCATTTGGCAACTCTATATGACCCATGCCAACTATCTCTCAGCAGTTTGAGCATTTGGTAAACTGTACATGACATCTAGAATTTAACACTCTTGAATTCTTTGAACATTGACATTCACATAGCAATATGATCAGTTACTCCTGTATCTAATATCTATAATGTTTATAATGAAGCAATAAGTAGTACTAGCATTTCTACTAAAATTCATATCAATCTCCTCATCTATTTCTAAACTGAATTTAGCTCCTACTTGCAACTTGAGCTGACACTTGGACTGAGGCAATAGTTTTAAGAAGTTACTCTATTTCCTGAGTAGTCAACATGGGACTTTGATAGATGTTTTGAACTCACTAAGACACTTCAGACTTCTGTACTTCACTTGAGAAGCTCCCTTTCTAGTTTGGGTTTTCTCCTTTTGCCCTTAAATTTCTTTGAAACTGAGGCCTATAGCCTTTTTTCTGGGACTGTTGAGGCTGCCTTTGGGACCTAAGATGCCATGAGGGAAGTCCAATGATATGGCAACACTTGTCCTGAGTGTGTCCTTTATGTCCACACTCAAAGCACCTTTGATCAGAACTTTTGCTCAACAATGTAGCTGATTCTGACAGAACGTTAATCCTTCCAGTAATTGCTTCTGTTGTTCCTCTTTGTTACAACATTTCCACATGTAACTTCTACTGTGGGTAAAGGATTCACCAATAAGATCTGACTCCTTTGGGCTATGGATGTCATCTAGCCTTTAAAACTAAAGCAACCTTTATTCAGCTTGTTGCATAGCCACGCAAGTAAGAAATTAAACTGCATCATTAACTATATTTGTAATTCAAGGTAACTCACTTATAGATTCAATCTCTTCTAAACTAATTTCATTTCTAGGTAACAATCACTGATACTTTGTCCATCTTGTTTCATGCAATAAGTCTCCTTATTCAACTAATATTTTTTGGAACTATTAGCATAGCAAATCATTCTCTAATTGTGACCAGGATTTCGTTGTTTGTCTTAGCAAACAAGATAGATCTAGTATTGTATTAGTGACATTATTCATAAGCTAGACAATTAACAAATTGTTATAGGATTTGATTTATATGCTTTGAGAGGATCATCTGTTGATCTGGCAAATTACTCCTTGCACAAAAACAAGTTTGTGCTTATTGAGAGATTGATCTACATAGACCTTCTACATGGATGACACATAATTTGATGAGTCTGATAATGTTTTTCCCATCCAATAGTGTTTGGACCATCAGAAGGGTGGATAAAGAGACGATTCTGCAAATCATGTTGTTAATTGTGACATTTGCACTTGTTTTATCAAATAATGTAGACTATGATTGAATCAAGCCTAAATTTGTGAATTGATGTAAGCTTGATCAATTGTTGACGCAAAATAAGTGATCGATAATGAAGAACTAGATTGATTGAGATTGTAGGTGGCTTGATTAATAAAGTAAATAAACCATCAAAAAAGAATAAACCAAGGAACTCAGGCCATTAAAATTTGATCCAGAATCGATGACATCTGCTCTAATACCATGATGATCTGATGATTAGTGAAAGAGACAAATAGAGTAGAGAGATGAGAGGGAATCAGATGAGCATTCTCTTTATTCTATAATGCTAATGATCAGTCATTACAGTTATTGTTTATACTAACATAAGACATTTGAAAATATCTGTAACAACTTCAGCCAACTTATCATCTTCTCGATCAACAACATGCCTAGTATAAATACATCCCTTAGCTCAAAAAATCCCAAGTCAAATACAAAATATCAACAATATACATCATAATATCCTAAGGTGTCAGAATGTGCATTTATTATTTTTTGTCAATCCTTTGGTTGGGATTTTTGGAGAGATTAAAAAAATCTGAATGAAAGCCATAAAAGGATAACCCTTATCTCTTTTCTCTCTATCTTTCCTCCCTTTCTCTAGCTTTTTCTTAGTGGTAGCCCACATTTATCCACCACCATCATGGTGGCAGTGAACACCATGGGTGCATGTTAGCCCGAGCTGCACCCTTCCTGAAGCGAAATTAGAAGAAGAAGAAATTCATTGGCCAAATAAAAGCATAATCAACCTAGTGAATATTCAATAAGATGAACACCTATAGAACACTTCAATGGGGAACACCCAAATTCAAAAGAAACGCTTTGGATTCTTGAAAGAACACTAAGATAAACAACCCACCAATTAATCCCCTAAAGTCTAAGCACCAAAGATTAATATAAAGGTATGATTCTAAATCAGCCACTCTAAAAAGAGATAAGATTAAAGAGATTTTTGAGAGAGAAAATAGGTTCTAGCCTTTTCATTCATGCATAATCATCAAAACGCTTAAGGTAATACAAAAATAGGGAATAAATAGCAAGATACCCCATTCCCTAAGCTTAGTACTAGCCAATAGTATTATAATGATTTTTTCTAATGATATTCAAGCTAATTATACAATTAAAGGGGGACCACTAGGGATAAAGGTGTGCTGGAATTTGGCTGCACATTCCTTCCTATTGGTGATGTCTTCACCTATTCAAATGGAGGAAATTAAGGTGGGAATGTTTATGGGAGCCTTCTAGAAGAGTCTATCAGCTACCCCAAAGTTTGGACCCCCTTAAGTCTCCCATTTTGATGATCCAATTTAATTCCTTGAGTAAAAACATGCCCCTCCAGACTTGCACTAACCATGGCTCAGTTAAAACCCCATACTTGCTCAATTTTTTGAATTTGATGATGATCTTGGGCTTGTTGGAAAATAACATCCGGGCTATCCATCCATGAAAAATTCACCTAAGAATGGAGGCCATTTACCCAGCAAAAAATAGCTAGAAGCCAGCCATATGTTCTGCTGACCACAACAACAACAACAACTCCCAGTGTGGGTCTCGCTTTCCGCGGGGTCTCGGAGATCCAGCTGTAGGCAACCTTACCCCACGGTATTCCTACCCATAAAGAGGTTGATTCTAAAGCCCCAAAAACAGTTTTTTTGGGAAAACAGTTTAAAGAGAAAACGTTGTGCAAACCAAGTTACCAACGAGGGAGTAGGGTATGTAAAGGCAGATAAAAAAGAGCGGGACCATACCCTCAACAAACCATGGGGCGCTAGAAGCCATCACAGCCCAGCTAAGCACGACCTGCAGACAGCACACAAAACAAAAACCCACCCACCCCACTGAAAACTACAGCCACCTACGGAGTCGGTCCCACTACAATCAAAGACTCTAATCCTATCCCCGCCACAAACCTCCTCTCCTGAGTCCATGTCCTCTGTCAGACCACAACTCTCAGGTCCTCTCTAACCACTTCTTCTAGGCTCTTCTTCTTCTACCCCTCCTCTCTTTACCGGGGGGACGATCATCTCGCAACCTCCGCACTGGGGCGGCCACACTTTACTCCGCTTAATGTGGCCGAACCATCTAAGCCTCGATTCCCTCGTCTTCTCCTTTATGAGGGGCAACTTCGGCTTAATCTCCTGATAACGCATTCCTAATCCCGTCCAATCTCGTAAAACCACACATCCACCTGACCATTCTCATCTCAACTACCATCAACCTTTGGACCTGCATCTTTTTTTAGAGCCCACACTCCGATCCATAAAGAACAGCCGGTCTAACTACCCTCCGATAGACTTTGCTTTCAGTCCTAGCGACACTCTCTTGTCGCACAGCACCCGGACACAGACTTCCACTTTTTCCAACCCACTCTTATCGCTAGCTAATATCCTCATCAATGTCCCCGTTTCTGCTGGATGATCGAGCCCAGATACTTAAATTTGTGCGACCTTTGGAATCACCCTCCCCTCCAGTGTGATGTCTCCCCCCTCTTCTGTCCTTCCACTGAAACGGCAATGGAGGTATTTCGTTTTTGATCTACTCAATCGGAAACCCCTATCTTCCAGTGTATGCCTCCAACTCTCCAACCTGTCATTCACGCCCTGCCTGATCACATCGATAAGAACGATGTCATCTGCAAATAACATGCACCAAGGTACCTCGTCTTGGATTCTTCTAGTGAGTTCATCCAAAACTAATGTGAAAAGAAACGGGCTTAAGGCGGAGCCCTGATGCAGGCCCATACTGACAGCGAAGTCATTGAAGACCCCTCCCGGTGTCCTAACACGCGTCCGCCCTCCCTCATACATATTCTTGATAACACGGATGTACGCGGGCGACACCCTTTTCTCTTCCAAATATCTCCACAGAACCTCCCTCGGTACTCTATCATACGCTTTCTCTAGGTCAATGAACCATCATATGGAGATCTACCTTTCTATCCCTGAACAAGCCCATGAGCCCTCTGAGTAAAAATAAAATAGGTGACTTAGTGATAAAAATAGCTAGGTTTCTTATTTAGGAAACTACGTGTTAACCGCCTTGCCTAAGCTTACTTTGGGGCCCCTTCAAGGCTTCCAAACCAAAGGGGTGGGATGCACCATGGTGGGGACTTGTAGCTTGTCAATGAGAGTCATAGAAGCCATATTGATATAACTACCTCCACCGATAATAAGCTCACACACTTTGCCTCCCAATCGTACATCAAGTGCGGAAGATTTGCTTCCTTTGAGTAAGTTCAAGGGGAACCTCTTGGCATGGAGGGCTCTTCGGATCACCAACATCTCTCGACATTCGGAGTGCTAAGGTATGATCTTTCTCTTCAAACTCTTTTACCTAGTCTCTTCCTCTAGAGCTTGGATCTTTTCCATCTCTCTAAATAGAGAGGGTTCTTCGATCTGGATAATCCGCTTTAGAAGTGTCCATAACTATGGCATTTGAAGCACTTCTTTCCCCTACAACATCTTTGGAGGTTTCACTAGCAATCCATTTATCCTTATCAATGGTCTTGATGGGTGTAGGGATAGTTTCGCTCTTATTGTAGAAGGGAAACTCCTTGATGTGCTTTAGGGTTGATGAGGGAAGGCGTTGCAAAGGGTTTCTACCCTTTAGGTTGTTTCTCGATCTTGATTGTGAGGTGGTAAACTTCATTAAAAGATAAATACGGATTGTAGTTTCCACTTTGTGAGCTATGCTAGTAGAAAGTCCTTTGATGAACCTATCAATAGTAAACTCATTGTCTTCATTCAAACCACTCTCATTTGAAGTTGCTCGAATTCTCGAATATATTCCTCCACCTAGAGATTCGCTTGGCTAAAGGTGGTAATCTTGAGAGAGAGCCATTGCTTGAATGAAGGAGGTAAGAACCTCTTCTCCATGTGTTTCTTGAGTTTGGATCAAGTCTTGATCTTAAACTTAATTTTTCTAGCTCTATTCTTCTTCAAAGGTCTCATACCATACACGAAGCATACCCCTTTAACTTGAGAATGACCAACTTGAAGCCTTCTCATCATTGTACTCCTTGAGTTTGATGATCCTCTCAATAGCTTGCACCCAATCAATATAGTTTTCCGGTTTGAGGTTGCCATCAAACTCCGGTGCCGCAACCTTGGGGTCACTAAGATCATCTCTAGGACAACCTCTGACCCTAATTACCTCTATCCTAATTGTCCTCATGAGCAGATAAGTAGGCATGTCAATGGGGTTCACATCAAGCTCCCTAGGTCGGGAAACTTATCGTTCAGATCCTTAACTCGCTCTAGCTCCATGGTGAGCTTTCTCACTTATTCTTGAAGGTCAATTATGGCCTTATCTCTTCTCATTTCATGGGCTAACTCTAGAGAGACACCCTTAGGTTGAAAGATTCCGCATCTTCGGACATCGTTGAAGGCAGACAAGAAGGAAGAAGATTAAGTGTTTGAGAAAAGGTGTCGCGGTCGGCCAGAGGAAGCACATGCCAAAATGGGGGGGCACGGTCGTGCCTAGCAGCACGGGGTGGCCGTGCCAAAAAGCTGGGAAAAAATTTTCTGGGCAACAAAGTGGCAACGGTTGTGGTAGTGGCCATGCCCTGGCCGTGCCAAATTTTTTGGTTTGGTGTGGGTGGTGTTTTTGCCTTTCTATGGAGTTTTTGGTTGGGGATTGTGTTTTGGTTGGGGATTGTGTTTAGCCTATTTTGGGGGTTCTTGTGAAACTAAAAAAAGAGTTTTGTGGAGAAATCAAATGTAAGTTTTTAGGATTTTAGATTGAAAAGGAAGCATGAAGAGTGTACGGGTTCTTTAAGGAGAAAAAGAGAAAAGGTGGAGTACAGAGTACCTAAATCTCAAAATAACAAAGCAAGAACTCAAACAACAAATTCCAATCACAAAGTGTGGGATTTGATGCTTACCCTTGAAGGATCCTTGTGCTCTGATGTCAACTAAAGCGAAATTAGAAGAAGGAAGAAATCTATTTAGCCAAGTAAAGGCATAATCAAACCCATAAAAATCCAATAAGATGAACAGCTCAAGAACACTTCAATGAGGAACACCTAAATCCAAAGAAAACTCTTTGGATTCTTGAAAGAACATCAAGATAAACAACCTACCAATTAATCCCCTAAAGCCTAAGCCCAAGGATATAATATAAAGGGATGGCTTTAAATTTATCACTCTAAAAAGAGATAAAGATTAAGAGATTTTTGAGAGAGAAAATGGCTTCTAGTCTTTTCATTCATTCATAATCATCAAAAGCTTAATATAATATAAGAGATGAGGAATTAAATAGCAAGATATCCCCTCCCCCAAGTTTGTACTAGCCAATAGCATTATAAAAATTTTATCCAATGATAATTCAAGCTAATTATACAATTAAAGGAGGACCACTAGGAGATAAGGGTGTGTGTTGAAATTTGGCTGCACATTCCTTCCCATTCATGATATCATTCACCTATGCAAATGGAGCAGATTAAGGTGGGTATTTTTATGGGAGCCTTCTAGAAGAGTCTATCAGCTACCCAAGGTTTGGATCCTTAATTCTCCCATTTGATGACCCAATAATTCCTTGAGTAAAAATGTGCACCTCTAGACCTGCACGAACCATGGCTCGGTTAAACCCCCAAACTTTCGATTCTTGAAATTTGATGATGATCTTGCGGTTGTTGAAAATAGACATCCGGGGTTATCCATTAATGTAAAATTCATCCAAAATAGAGCCCATTTATCCAGCCAAAAACAAGTTAGAAGTCAGCTTATATGTTTTGCCCAGAGCAAGGAAGTAAAATAAAATAGGTGACTTAGAGATAAAAATAGCTAGGCTCCTTATTTAAGCTACTAAGTGCCATGCTATCTAGCCTAAGTTCACTTTGGAGCCCCTCAAGGCTCCCAAATCAACAAGGACATTGGAGGGCCAATTACTTGGATACCACCCTCATAGGTGAGTAAGGCCTAAGTTGAATCCAAGCATTAATGTTAATAAGGAGGTTAGACCTTATGATTTGCTCCGCATCACTTCACCCTCAACCTTCTCTCACTCTCCTTCTCCTTATTACTTTAATTCCTTCCTCCAATGCCCAGTATGCCACATTCGGCCTCAAAATTGGGGGATTATTGTTGAACTCTTTTTATTTTTGTGTACTCTTGAGATTTCCAAGCATAATCATAGTGATTGAGCGATTAAGCAAGCAGATCACACACACACACGCATACACACATGCACATACACATGCGCACACACACATAGAGGAAGAGAGAGGGGGGGAGAGAGAGATCATGAGCTCTTTGATCATCCTTATTCATTAAAAAGTAAATTTATTTAATTCTGGTTAACAGCTTCCATGATTGTCTGATGTTAATGTCACGCATCATTTGGGTCAAGGTGTTATTATTACTACTACAACTACTACAACAACAACTACTACTACTGCCGTTATTATTCTTATCATCATCATCATCATCATCATCATCGTCATCATCATCTTTTTAGTTAATATGTTGGGGTGGAGGCCGGAAACAGTTAGTATAGTTTCTTTATCTATCACATAGTATTGAGTTTTTAACTATTAGACCATGCGTCTATTTAGTTTTGGGGTGGAGAAATATAATAATATAGTTTAGTAAAATAATAATTAATTGATTACGAGCATAATCAATTGAAATGTAGGTACTTAAAATAATTAATTAATTTAAGTATATTTTTAATTAATTCAAATAATAATATATGTCATAACATTTTATAATTTTTGTAGTTTAGAGCACGAAAAGGTTAGGAACGGCAATCAAATAGTAATTATGTCATAACTTTTAATGTTTTAATCAATTACAAATAGGGGCAAGACTGTTAGTCACACAAGAGATCATGAAAGCAACATTGAAATGTTCCAAACTTTAATTTAATATTAATGATATGTCATCAAAATACATTAAACTTTGATGTATTTGTTAGACAGAGATAATCCAAAAGTTAGGATTTTACAATATCACTTTTGTTAGCAAGCATCACTTAATTAATTAGGAACATTAAAATAAAACTTTAATTTTATATTAATGGTATGTCATTATAATATATTAAACTTTGATGTATTTATCACATAGAGACAAATCAAGCATTAGGAATTTGTAGCATTACTATAGTTAGGCAACATCAGTTTAGTTAGCAACATTAAAATATATTTAAATTTAATTTTAATTTATGGATATGTTTCAAAGTTCATAGTATACTAAGTCTTTTTGGCATTTTATGGCTTCATAAGATTGTTTTGACCAAGCATCACTTTATTTAGGAACATAAAAATGAAATTTTAATTATATATTAATGATACGTTTTTAAAATATATTAAACTTTGATGTATTTGTTACATAGAGATAATAGGAATTTGCAGCATCACTTTAGTTAGCAAGCATCACTTTAGTTATGTATTGAAATTTAAGTAAAATTTATGGAGGTATTTCAAAGGTAATAGTATACTAAATCTTTGGTGCATTCCATGGCTTTATAAGACCGTTTTAACATTTTGAGATATTGTAATTTACTGCATTAAGTATAGAACTCCAAGGGGAAAAGGGAGGAAAAAGAAACAACTTGACCAATGATATTATGCAAAATATCACTCATCAAATAACACATTCAGTTTTATATTATATATATGATATATGATACGATATATGGTGGTCCATATATATGATAGTGCTAAAAAAGGAAAATATAAAATCTACATATGATAAATAAGTTATCATATCATCAATTTATTGGGTCAAAGTGTCTATAATTTTGTAGCGACATAGACAAAGTTAATATCTCAAGTTTGAGAGGCAAGTGTCATATTTGAAATTGGCATTATTGTTTTAGACCGTTGGTGTCTCAACCACCCCAAATGTTTAATTATCTATAAATCAGCACAAAACAATTATATATAGAGAAGAATTAAATGTAAACTAAAACCTAGTATTATATTTAAAATTTTAGTCGCAAGTGCTCTTAGACTCTTAGTTTAGTTACTCTTTCCTAATTGAGAACCTATGGTTGTTTTTGTTTTTTTTTTTTTTTTTGAAGTGGAAGTATATGGTTGGAATTCAGTGGTCTCGATATTCCTTGCATCCACAATACTGGGACAAATTTTGATGTCATTGATTTTTTTTTTTAAAAGTCTATTAGAATTAACCTCTTTGTGCATAACTGTAAAAGTAAGGTTGTATACATCTACATTCCTCCAGATCCTATGTAAGTGAGACCTACACTGAGAGTAGTTGTTGTTGATGATGATGATTTTTTGTTCCAAAATTGGTTAATTACTTGATGTGTTACTGTTAACTTCATGTTTGTGCTCCACCATGTAATCTTCTCAAACTTGTAAATCTCTTAAAATCAATGTCTTTGCTTGCTCAATATTTGCATGGATAAAACCGCATATATTTAGATCTCCCTAGACCCTACAAAAACAGGATATACACAAAAAAAAATTACAGCTAAAATGTAAGGATCATTTGCCTGTCAAATCCACGGAGGGCATTTGTTATATATAATCCTCTTAAATTTGTACTACCTAGTAACCGACAATAGATGCAAACATGGGGCCAACTGCACAGCTTCAACTGAATAAAAGACTTGTACCGCACAACCCCTCAGTCATTCATTGGGCCCTTACATATATATATATATATATATATATTATGTATATATAAATATATATTATATATATACCCCATACATACATACATACATATATATATATATATTATATATATATACATATAATATATAATTATATATATTAAAACTATATATATATATATATATATATATATATATATATATATAATATACACTCATACATAAACGTATAATTGTAATTATGGATATATATATAACCAAACAGACACACACCCTATATATATATATAATATATATATATATATTATGATAATAGATATGTATATATATACTATACATATATATATAATGATATATATATATACATATATACATATCTATCTATACATATATATATATATATTATATACATATATATATATATATATATATGTATGTATGTATTCATATATGTATGTATGGTATGTATGTTTGTATGGGTGTGTTTGTATATATAGATATAGGTGGTGTGTGTGGTGTGTATTCTATATTTTACACACACACCGCAGAATATATATATATATATAATATATATATATAATATTATATAGGTGTTTTTATGTGTGTGTGTGTGTGTGTGTGTGTGTGTGTGGTGTGTGGTGTGTGTATTACCCATACATATATATATATATATATATCTATATATAGATATATATAATATATATTATATATATATATCTATACGCACATACATACACATATATGTATATATTTTTGCACCTACAATTCATATATATATATAATATATATATATTATATATATATAATATTAGATATATGTATATGTATATATATAATATATATTTGATATATGTATATGTATATGTATATATATATATATAATATATATATATATATATATATATTTATATATATATATATATACACACACACACACACACATATATAAGGTTAATGGTGGCAGAGATGAGTTTGATTAGATAGATGTCTGGTTATACGAGAATGGGTAGAATTAGTGATGGAGTGATTAGAGACTTAGTTGAAGTGGTTCCCATCGAAGGTAAGCTGGGAGAAGTAAGACTTAGATTGTTTGGCCATTTGAAAAGAAATAGTATGGACGCCCCAGTGAGGAGGCGTGAAAGAATTAACATCCCCAAAGGTGAAAGAGGGAAGGGACGACCAAAGAAAAGTCTGGACGTGGTAATTAGAGTGGACTTGAATGTTGTAGCATTAACGAAGGACATGGCTCAGGATAGGAGACTTCGACGGGATGAGGTTAGGATCTTAGATCGTAGAGAGTTAGCCTCGTAGTTGTCATTCGGTCGCAGTAGAATGAGTTTGATTGTGATTTTGTTCGCATGTCATGTTTACATGCAGGTAGTTCATGTGTCTGGGCAGAGACATTGTTTGCCTACCCCTGTTTGTGATGGTGCAGTATCTTCCTCTATCTTGTTGCACTTACGTTTACATAGCTGGTGCGACCTAATTTTTTTTTCGAATTTCCTAGTTCATTCCCTGCGACTTATTCTTAATTTTTCACCATAAAATGCCTTCACAAAATCCTTCTTCCGTAAAATGTTTTCACAAAATCTTATTTTTGTGGGTCTCTTGGAATTAGCCTCTCTACGGGCAGGATTGCCGATAAAGTTAAAGTTCCCTATATCTGGATCTCCCCGGACCACGTGAAAGTAGGATACAATCAGGGAGTGGTTGTTGTAGCTGTTGTATATATACAAATACATATATATACAAACATACATACATGCTGATAAACCTATATTTTACATACTTTTAGGCATGATTTTTACCTCTTAACTCGGCAGTTTCTGGTATAATTTTGTGAGTTTAGAGGTCGATTATTCATTGTTTATCTCAAATCCGCCTAAAAGTCGTGTTTTTGTGTTTACAGGAGTCTGACTTGAATAAATGAGGAAAACAAGCTAATGCCGCGCCAAATTGAAGGAAAAAAAAGGATCAATATTGAGTTAAAATAGGAGGCACGGTCACTCCAGGCGAGGTGGCACGAGCAGGCCACCCAAAGAAGGGAAGAAACGAAAGACAGAGAAGTGGCACGGGGCCCCAGTGCCGAGTGGCACGACCGTGCCACTTTAGTTGTCGCTGTTTTGTCGTGTTTTGGCATTGTAATTCGACAGTTTTTTTCTACCTTTTCTTCTCTCTCGTTTTAGGCGATTTCTGGGGCTCTTAGGGTTTGCTTATTGTGGCTATTGAATTCAAGCTTTGGATCAAAATTTGTTTACGCTTTCGATTGAATATTGTTGCAGATTGTTCAGGGTATACTTTTCTACCCCTTTTCTTTCGTTTTAATTCAAGTTCTATATTCCTTGACATGTTATTGTTCTTGATTGAGATGCTGTTTAGAATCATGTTTAGCGGCTAAATTCCTTAATCTTGGATTGGGTGTAGCCCCTGTAATGTAAATTGGATTGTTAATTCTAGGTTTTTGTGAATTACGACAGAGTATAATTGAATTCTCACTTAGCATGCCAGGTGTTCGATGAATTGCCTGAGAGGGTTTTATTCATGTTCTTAATTAGGGTTTAGGAGACTAACGAAAGTTAGGTCCTTTACTTAGAGTAGCTTTGTGATCAATTGAATTACTTGACACGAAAGTAGTTGGGGGTGCAATTGGGAATTGAAATTACATGATCTTGTGGTTTTGTTATTCTAGTTTCACGAAAGTAGACAACTAGGTTAGCTTGATCAGTCTAATGACCTTTGAAAGTAGGCGTAGATGCTTTAAACCGGTAATAATTCCATTTCAATTATCTTATGGGCAGATTCACACGACCTAGTTTATTTTCTAATGAACGTCACAGTGTGGTGAACCCCAATCCAGGATTCCCTTCTCATTATTGACTTAGACCAAATAGAGTTAGAATCAGTTAAACCAATTTCACTCGACAACTGCCTAGCTTGAGTTAGTCCAATTAGTTCTAGTAGTTGTAACCAAGTTCCCTGTGGATTCGACCCGTACTTGCCGGTTGTTAGATACAGCTACGCCGTGCACTTGCGGTTAAGTAAGACTGCTAACAAGTTTTTGGCGCCGTTGCCGGGGAACTTGCGCTTTGCAATATTAGAACCGATTAGCGTACTCTAGACTAGACTTTTTCTTTTTCTTTTCATCCCCTCATTGTTTCCCTCCTTCACTTTATTGTGCTTGAAACTGTTTTACGCCTTGGTAGTGTTGGTTTTGTATGCACAGGCGTAGTCAAAGGGATCAACCACTTGCCCCTTTTGACCCTGAAATCGAAGCCACTGCTCGAAGGCAAAGCGGTGAAAGGAGAAGGCACCAAGCACAAATACAGATGGTCGAGCCAAGCCAAAGAGTGCTGCGAGATTATGCCTTGCCACAAGCATCGGGCGTAACCTCCTCCATCGTTAGCCCCGCTATCGAGGCTAACAACTTCGAGCTCAGCCCCGCACTGATCACATTCGTGGAGAGGGAGCAATTCAGCAGGCACCCCTCGGAGAACCCCAACGTGCACCTTCGCAGGTTCTTAGCGAAGTGTGATACTATCAAGCTAAATGGGGTGTCTACTGATGCAATCCGGCTGCGACTCTTCCCATTCTCACTGCGGGATAGAGCCAGTGACTGGCTTCAGAACGAGGAGCACAACTCGTTCACCACGTGGGAAGTACTCTCCAAAGCATTCTTCAGCAAGTACTTCCCACCTGGCAAGACTGCCAAGTTGAGGACAGACATCACCTCCTTTGCCCAGCAGGATGGTGAGTCTTTATATGAGGCGTGGGAGAGATTCAAAGACCTCCAGCGCCAGTGCCCCCACCACGGAGTTCCCGACTGGCTCCTAATCCAAACCTTCTATAATGGATTAGAGCGGTCGGTGAAGATTTCAGTTGATGCTGCAGCAGGGGGTGCTCTCATGGGCAAATCGATCGAAGCGGCAAAGGCGTTATTGGAAGAGATGGCTTCCAACAACTATCATTGGTCTAGTGAGAGGGCCGCCCCCCAGAGGGGAAGTGGCAGGCACCAGGTTGACGCTGTGACACTCCTGGCGAGTAGGGTGGATGCCCTTGCACAGCGTTTGGAGAAAGTGGCTACCTTATCAGCCACTTCCTCGGGGCCAGCGATGGGGATCTATGCCGTTTGTGAGGCCTGCGGTGTACAGGGCCATACTGCCGTTGAGTGCTACAATGCCCCCTCTAGCATTGAGCACGTCAACGCCTATCATACTTACACCCAACCTGCTCAAAAGAACCCTCATCCCACCTCCTACAACGAGGGTTGGAATACTCGTCCGAACCCCCTCTATAAAAACCCTAACCCTCACCCTCAGAACCCCAACCAGCCACCCGGTTTCCACAACCGAGCCCCCTACACTCCACCTCCTCCACCTCCTAAACCCACATCTCACCTAGAGAGCCTTATGGAGCGCTTCATAGCGACCCAGACCACGACAAATGAGACTCTCAAAGAAAATATTCAGGTATTGACTTCCAGAGTGGATTCCATGGCCGCCCATCAGAAAACCATGGATACACAGATCGCCCAGATTGCTCAGCAGGTGAGCCACCTATCCAGATCTCAGGGACAACTTCCGGGCCAGACCGAAGTCAACCCCCGCCGCCAAGTCAATGCCATATCTACTGTGGGCGCGGGGTTAGAAGAGAGCCCAGTGATGGTTCTCTAGGAGGTAGTTCCGATTTCTGCTTCTGCCGGAACTGAGGGAAAGGAGAAAAATGAGGGTATGAGCCCTATTGAGGAAACCCGCCATCAACCTATTGATCGCACTTACCACCCTCGAGTGCCTTTCCCTCAACGACTGGCATGGTCTGAGCTCGTTCAGCTTGAACCTAGATTCGAGCGATTTCTGGAAATCCTACGCCGAATCTAT
>JAKOGI010000376.1:0-17500 GCA_029747015.1 Carnegiea gigantea
TCCGCTGGGACGGGTTCGATAGGATAAGAAGGAATCCAGCGAAAACAGGTTTGGCTGTTGGATGCCCAATTTTTTGGTCCTGCTTTGCGGTAGCATTGTCAGCTTTGCTCCGCGACCGCCTTACCCTTATCTTCAGCCCCTCCATCCCCCCCAAATCACATCCATGACACTTGTGACATGTCCATTTCTGCATTAATATCTTAAACCACGGCGACCCAGGTTCACTATTTTAATTTTTTAGTATTCAATCTTCTTTTATTTTCTTTTTCATTTACTTGCATTAAAAGAAAAAAAAATGGTTTTCTTCCTACTTCGACATTGGCGTACATATTAAATCAGAATAAAGTATGAACCAAAGGATGTCGATGGCTGGCATACTATAAACAAATTAGCTTAAAGCTTTTATTAATTAATGGTGTTGCTACTATATGATAACTAGCCTTTAAACCAGTGTTGCATACGGTTTGTTTTAAAATTTTAGCTAAAATGTTTTTAGAAATATTATAATTAATCTTATAATTTAAATTTTTAGAAATAATAATATTAACATATCTGTAATTTATTTCTTTTTTTCTTTATTGAAATAGTGAAAAAGATACTATTCATTATGATGACTTTAAATCACATATTGTTTAAATTTTTATTTTTAAATAAAATTTTAATAAATGCTTCAGAGGACACGTGTTGCGATCGCAACGTTAGAATTTACTTTTATATATATATATATATATATATATATATATATATATATATATATATATATATGATTTTACATGTGATACGCATTTATAAAGGCGACACCCGTGGCTTCTTGCAGGGGACTTTAATGACATGGTCTCTCGGGCGGAATGCAACCACGGAGGACTTGATATGCTTAGGTCTTTTGGTGGAACGCAACCACGGAGCACTTGATATGCTCAGGAGGTGCGAAAATTTCAAGCATTGTGTTGAAAATAATGGATTCATTTGTTTAGGCTTCTCAGGGACCGTATTCACCTGGACGCGGGGCAATTCTGTAGAGACAAGAAAATGTGCTCAGCTGGACAGGGCGTTCTGCAATACGCACTGGGGAACGCATTTCCAGGAAAGGGCTGTGCAACATTTGGTGCAAAATTATTCCGATCATTTGCCCCTTTTCATCAGCACCAGAAACTTCTCGCAAATACTGGAACGAGCTAAGCCCTTTCGTTTCCTATTGGCGTGGACTTGTCGCGAAGGACTCGACCAGGAAGTTAAGAAACACTGGAAGCTAGACACAGCTATCATGCCCGCTCTCCACAATTTAGCGGCAAGCTTCGGTAGAAGGAATAAGGAGATATTTGGAAACCTATTTAGATAAAAGCGACACTTTGGGCTCGACTTCATGGCCTTCAAAATTGTGTGGCTGTGAGAGGAAGTGACTATCTGCTGCAACTTGAAACCAAGTTAAAAGCGGAGTTACGGGAACTTCTTAATCAAATCGAGTTATTTTGGATGCAAAAGTCTACAGCGGAGACTATTCGCGATGGAGACAGGAACACTCGATACTTCCACACTAGCACTTTGATTCGGAGGAGACACAACAGGATTCAGATGCTCCAGAATGGGGAAGGAGAATGGGTGGAAGATGCAGAAACAGTAAAGGGTATGGTCCGGGATTATTTCTAGCATTTATTGAGACTGAGCCGATAACAAGTGAGGCAATGATTACTGGGGGCCGATTTCCACGGCTAAGTGCAGACCAACATCAGAAGCTTTTGGAGCCCTTCACCGCTGGGGATGTCTTTAAGGCATTAAAGGCTATGGCACCACTGAAAGCCCCGGGGCCAAATGGATTTCATGCTTATTTTTTCCAAAAATACTGGGCGCTTGTGGGCTCTTCCGTATGTGACACGGTAGTTGGGGTCCTGAGGGGGCGCGCAATGCCTGAGGGTTTGAATGATACTTTCATTTCCCTTATCCCGAAGGTTAACAACCCGCAGATGGTGACACAGTTTAGACCAATTGGTCTCTGTAACGTCATATATAAAATGATAACCAAGTGCATCGTGCTGAGACTAAAACCTATCCTCCCTACATTGATTTCCTTGTTACAATCGATTTTTGTCCCTGGATGGCAAATCGGGGACATTATAATCATTATGCAAGAAATCATGCATTCTATGCAAACCAAGAAAGGTAAAAGAGGATGGATGGCCATTAAAATAGACTTGAAAAAGGCGTACAACAAGCTCAAATGGACCTTTCTCCACAACACCCTAGAGGAAATGCAACTTCCATGGGCATTAGTGGAAGTGATGGTGCAATGTGTGTCAACATGCTCCATGAGTATTCTCTGGGATGGAGAACTTATGGAGAAATTCACCCCTACAAGAGGGATTCGGCAAGGGGACCCATTGTCGCCTTATCTATTCGTGGCAGGCATGGAGAAGCTATCGCAGCTGATTGAGTGTGAAGTAAAGCAAGGGACGTGGATTCCATTCCCTACAAGCCGAAATGGACCCAGGATTTCGAATCTGCTTTTTGCCGATGACGTTATGTTCTTTACGGAAGCCACAATGGAGCAAGCGAGGGTCATAAAACAATGCTTGAATCGGCTTTGTGAAGCCTCGGGGCAAAAAGTGAGCTATTTGAAATGAAACATATAATTCTCGACTAATACGGACCCGTCCCTTGCAGAAGGTATTTGTACCATCCTTGAGATGCCACAGACGGATGATTTGGGAAGGTAGTTGGGGGTCCTAGCTATAAATAAACAGGTTACCAAGGAAACATACCAAGGCATCATTGAAAGGGTTGACAAAAGGCTGGTAGGCTAGAAGTGCAGTTGTTTATTGTTAGCAGAAAGACTGATGTTAATTTAGTCCATAGTTTGCGCCATCCCTGCATATGTGATGCAAACTGCTGGGATCCCTCGGCCGACATGCGCTGAGATTGACAGGAAAATTCGAAGATTTTTATGGGGAGGCACAGGCTTGGATAGAGGCATACACTTGGGCCTTGGGCTCTTGTAACGCAGCCAGTGAATGAGGGTGGGCTTGGAATTCAGGCTATGAGGGATTTCAATGCAGTCTTGCTTATGAAATTAGGGTGGCGCATGCTAACAGAATTAGAGTCCACTTGGGCTAGGGTTCTGCGGTTCAAGTATTACCAAGGAAGAGACCTCTTGCATCCACACAATTAAACCCCAGCAACTACGGTCTCTAATGGGTGGAGAGGTGTGCTAGAAAATTTGAGCCATTGTCAAAGAGGGGTAGGCATGGCAGTGGGCGATGGCATAGCCACGCAATTTTGGCTTGATCAGTGGGCAGAACCCTCGTCCCTCTTGATGTTCGTGACCAAACACATTCTTGCAGTCGAGATGGAGCATCGGGTCTGGGATTACGGGTGCGTGCGCAAGGGGTGGAATTGGGACGAGCTCTTAGTGTATCTCCCCCCACCTATTTTTCAATGCATTGCCTCCTTTGATCTAATGGAGGAAGAAGTTGGAAATAATTACTTCTGGATTGGGAAAAGGAGGGTCTTTTCTCATTAAAATCGGCTATCAACATCATTCAACAAGACTCTACACCTTGTGAAGGAAGCTGGAGATGGATCTGGAAGGTTAAGGCAGCACAATGTGTGAGAATGTTTGCATGGTTGGTTCTTCACAACAAAATCCTGAATAATGATAGTCGGGTTCGCCGTGGATTGACTAATGACCCGAGCTATGCTGTGTGTGGACATGAGTGGGAGACAGTCGACAACTTACGCCGTGAGTGCCCTCACACCAAAGTGGTTTGGAGGGCACTTGCTAGGTGTGGTCTGCATGGCCTACACTCGGGCACTTGGCTGCGGGAATGGATAGAGGGCAATGTCACGGGTAATCACAGTGACACGGACTGGAGCACTAAGTTCATTACTATGATCTCGCATTTGTGAAAGTGGAGGAATGCTCAGTGTTTTGGAAGTGGGCATAAAATACCAGAAGATAAGGGAAAATTCTGAGTTGATAGATATGATGAGCTTCTACGAGCGTTGGACATGGACGTTAACCCATTGGATTGCACTAGCTCTGATCGAGGGATGGAAGAATTAATTAGATGGGAACCTTCTCCACAACATTGGGTTCTGCTGAATATAGATGGGGACTCTAAAGGCAACCTAGCTGTTGCGGCGGAAGGAGGTATATTGAGAGGCCCTCGTGGTGAATGGATTTGTGGGTTTAGTGAGAATTTTGGAGCTGGCACTGTGGTCAACGTGGAACTCAGGGCGGCACTAAGTGGTCTACGTATGGCAAGGGACCTTGGTGTTAAGAAAGTATGGCTGTAAGTGGATTCAATGGTCATTGTAGGTGCGAAGTAATGGGGCATGGAACCTAATCCACAAACCGCTAATCATGCAGTGCAAAGAGCAAATGGCACAGGAGGACTGGGAAGTTAAGGTTTTCCACTGCTATCGGGAAGTTACTTAAGTAGTTGGCCTATTAGTCAATTTAGGAATTGATCAAGAGTTAGGAGTAGTTTATTTTAATTTCCCACCTAAAGAGACTTTAGATGTATTTAATGCAGATACTATAGGGGCCACTTGGCCCAGAAACTTTTGGTGAATAATATTATATTCCTTTAGGGGCATAGCCCTCTTGTGCACACAAAAAAATAAAAAAATCAATAGATGGACAATTCTTTTAATAATGTTAAGATCAAGATGTAGGTATGTAACACGTAACAGTAACAATACAGGAAAACAATGCAATATTGGAAGAGCTAAGGCTTTTCTTGTTCTTTTTTTTTTTCCTTATTTGTTACTGATTTTGTCTATTTGCTTTTTTTTTAAAAAGAAAAATTTGTATGTTTTTAAATGCTCCTGACCGTTCCAAACCCCTCGGGAACTGCGGGCATTGCAGTAGCCAGAGTCAGAGTAGGGAAGAAAGGGGCAGTGGTCCCACAAAACATGATTTTCATCGCTTGGCCTCAATTGAGGGTCCTGTCCAATTGGCCAATTGCTTTTATATTTTCTGAATTTAAAATTTCCCAGTTGCTCATTCCTTGGAGTCAAGAATGCCTACAAAAGGCGACTGCTTGGGCATGAAATAATTTTTAGGCCATTTTCAGGAAGTACACCAATGTATCCGCGTTCAGTGAAAGACATTTTCGCTGCCAACTACTCCCCTAATATGTGTCTTGATGACTACTCTATGCTGCTCTTGCTAGTTGCTACGTGACGTAAAGAGTTAAAGTAGCACACGGGGTCTCCCGTGGACTTGTCTTGCCGATAAAGAGTAAAAATGGGACTTTTTCACTCTCAAGGCCATGCATGTTAGGCTTAATGATAATCTTGATGATTCAGATCAGTTTAAAAAAGCTTAACAAAATTTAGATAAGTTAAGGTAGGCTAACAAACTTTGGAAAACTTCAGGTCACAAGTATTTTTTTTTTTTTTAAAAATTCATCCTTCCAATCTATTATTTTCTCGAAAATAATTTTGAATTTTTGATAAAGTTGGAACCTATTTTTAGATTATGATACCCTGGTTTCTCATATCTATACAATGCACACAAAAAATGTGGATTATTTTTTCAGCATAATTTATTATTGTTTTCAGGTCTATATTGTTGTATGATATTTTTCAATTTGTGCTTTTATTCATTAAATATATACAATGAATAGAAAACATGTACATATTTGTTCTTTTCAAAACTTCATGGATCGTATGAACATTAGCACAAAGTAGAAAAAAGTAACTTACCAAGCAAGAGTTTCTAAAGTTAGAGCTTGTAATCCTACAATCAGTATCAATGAACTCAATTGGCTCCATTTGTCAAGATTTGTACATGTATTAAAAGAGATAAGGGATTTAAAGTCTACCCATACTACCGTTCGAGTTCAATAGCGTTAAAAACAATGCATGCATGTTCGACGTCAAAGAAGAGAACAAATATCTTAATATTATCTCTCCTTCTACCTTTAACTCATAGATGCCTATTAACGGATTGTTTAGTTAGTATTCAAAAGTGGATATAAAATGAATGAGTGAAATAGTTCTAATTACAGCAACAAAAAACTTGAAAGCAACCAATAACTTCTTACTAACAATCTTGAGAAGTTGTTGAAGTGAGGTTTTGTGTACATTGATCTCAGTATCAACACATGTTATCCTGGAGGAGAAGAGGTTGAGTAGGATGACTTATGAAATTTTCTGAAGTTAAGAATTTTTTGGACTCTAAGCCAAAGCCACTAAACTTTACTTTTCATTATACCAGGGCACGAAAGATTGTTCAAGAAATTAGCAAGACCTTGAGGCACTCTCTTTATGCACCGTGCGTCTAACGAAACATATACATTTAGCATTAGAGTATCCAACTAATTCAAAGTTTCCACCTCTTAGATACCATAGACCAAGTATGGTCCTTGGTAGGTATCCGAGTATTCTATTCATTGCATTAAGGTGTAATTCTTTGGGAGCTAATTGAAATCTTGTACGTACGGAAATGTTTATCATTGTATTGGGTTTTTTTGGCTCTTAGCTATAGGAGAGATCCAATCAAAACTTTGCACATCTTCTCAAAGATTGCTTTGTCTATTCTGATTAGGGTCTAACTTGCAATTGGTTGACATTGATGTTTTGGTATGTTTGCATTAAGCCATGTTGTATTTTTGGAGCAACTCCTCGATGTAACTAGGTTAATTGATGAACATCCCATATTAACATTATTTGAAGACAGTTCAATTCTCCTAATAATCTCATTTCAAAAACTTTACTCATAATATCAAATAATTCCCTGTTACATCGATCATTGTTAATAACACTAAATATTATATCATCAACATATGTTTGTCATAAGTAGGAAATCACATTCTTTTGACCTAATAAACACAGTTTTCTTGATTTTGCCATCTTAAAGCATTGTCAAACATGAATTTACATAATCTTTCATACCAAACTTTCGAAGCTTGTTTCAAACTGATAGGCCTACAAGTACACTGTTCTAGCAATCAAGGTTGTCTCCCATAAGGACTAGGTTGATCTATTGGGCTTTATTCCCTTAAGATAAGCTAAGTGAATCAAAATTTGAGATTTAAATTAAACTAATCTATTATCTAATCTAATAGATAAATAATGAATAAATTATACAAAACAAGAAATCTCTTGATTCATGTATCAATCAAGCACTTCTTCCTCAATTGGTTGTTTTAGAACCGATAATCAAAGTATCATATCCCTCTTTGAAGGTGGAGTGAGATACCTAAATCTAACCAATTATCATTTCTCAAGAGCTCTTGATTTGTTTAGATTCATTAAGAATAAGATTATCATTTTAGGTCTCTAGATTGGTAATTCTCTTTCAAGAGATCACATAATCAAGTCAAATCTTAGGGTTCTAGTATGAAATTTCACCTTTTAGTTCTTCACTCAATACCCCAAACATGCAAGAAAGTGATAAAGCTCCTCACAAGACAATAAACATCTAGGATTTGATAAAACAATCCAATAATTCCAAGATACTCAAAAAGATGAACAGCTAATCAAGAACTTAACTAGTATTTTAATAAATCCAAAATCAAAGCAACAAAATCATAATTAAAATTACAAAACATAAATCAAAAATGAGAAAAGTGAAGAGAACATAAGAAAAGATATGCTCAGCCAAGATCACACTTGAACCATCGTTACAAACCCGGGATGGAATCTTTGCAAATCTTCACTTCAATTACTCTCTCTTCCTCTAATCTAATCTAAAACCTAATCTAAATGATGAAACTAAAGAGAGAAAATGGAATGATGGGGATGAAATGAGGCTGAAAATAGGCCTTTTATCACGAATATTCTATAGCCAAAATGTAAAAGCCGCCCAAAAGTCAAACAACCGCGAGAAAACATGACAACCCGGGGGAAGGGGGTGCCCATAGACCGTGGATACCACCACGGACAGATTATGGAATCCTTGGGCATCTTTTGCTATCTACTTTGATCTATAAGGTCTCAAAATCTTCGTTCTACTCACACAACTTGCCTCACAAAGTCAAAATCTACAAACACTCTCAAAGCAAGTGAAACCAAGCGTAATAGTAAAAATAAGGGCATAAATCATATAATTAAGCATATAAATCCCTTAAAGTCACACCCAAACACTCATGGAATCCTATGCAAATATGACATTCATCACAAACCATACAAAGCTTTCATATAAATCATTAAAATGAAAAAGAAGCTTTGAATCAGTAATACCAAGAGGGTTTTCAACAAAGATTTGCTCTTGTAAGTCACCATTTACAAATGAAAATTTTACATTAATATGATAAATCTTGATTTTCATAAAAGAGATAAATGTAAGTAATGCTAAAAATGAGGAAACATTTTATTATAATCAATTCGCTCTTTTTGGTTATTTCCTTTGGCCACTAATCTGGGTTTGTCTCTTGTTACGACCTTAGTCTCGTATAGCTTATTCTTAACAATCCACTCAGTATATGACATGATGATTCTTAGGTCCAAAAATCAAGGTCATGTCTTCGTCTCTTTTACATTAGTGTAGTTCTTCCTAAAAAACTAGGGTGTCTCTAGCTAGGGGTCTTGATAAAGAATCACTTCAATGTGATGTAAAAATGTGATCTCCATAATAGTATGGTTTTGACTTCATGGCATTAGGTATAATTAGCATTTGCAAAATTTATTTGACATGGATACCCAAATATATCTGACTCGCAAAGACTAGATACAACCATGAATCTTTCGTCCGAATTTTAAATTTGAATAGTATATTTTTCATATTTCTATTGTTTAAACCTAATTTTGATCAAAATTTAACCTTATTCGAATTGTTTAACCCCAAAAGTCAGTATATGACATCAATTTCGTTTTTGAATTTTGACTTTATCTGATTTGTCTGACCTAAACCCAAACTTTGGCTAGCGCTAGGTATAATACAATATGGTCATAAGATCTTGCTCAAAATACTACCTGAACTTTATCCCTGTGCTCAGTTGATCATAAGGAACTCATTCAACAAGCTCAACACATAATACCTAAAGCTTCAAAGCTAGAAGTTCAAATATATTGACCTCACATTGTAAAGGACTTTAATAGGCTTGTCAGATTTGGTCCCTTATTAGAGTCGTAATTTAGCGCAACTTCAATTAAGCTCAAAATAAATTTTATGCTACCCCAATTATTTGCAAGATTCTAGAACTGGCATATGTGTTTGTTAAATGAGAATCATTCTTGGTTATGTAATTCAATGACAAAGAACATAGTACAAATGTTGGTGCTAGAAATTATTCATCTCTTAGACAAAGTTAGTCTATGTGTCCTATTTTGTGAGAAATCAGTGATACACCATAACAAGAAAAACAGGGTTATTAAATTAATAATTTGATTAATAAAGTAACCTTGCTATTTTATTATTAAATAATCAAGCAAGATTCACTTTCTGATTTTATGCTATGCCAACTGGATATGCTTGCAAAAGATTAGGAAGCAAATCCAAAATCATCCCAAATCAGGGAAAGGCCAAAACCACTTTTATTGAAAAGGACGACTATAGGTGAACAACAACACGAACAACTAATAACTCCGAGTATGGGTCCTACTTTGTGGGATGTAGGGAGATCCAGAGATAGGTAATCTTACCTCTATAGACATTTCTTACCTCAAAGAGATTGACTCTAATGAGACCCAAAAAAAGTTTTGTTAGGAAATCAATTTGAAGATAAAAACTATTGACAAGCAAAAGGTAATATAGGCATGAAGTACTTAAATGAACAACTAAAGTATATATAAATGCAACTTATAATCAACATAAAAATAATACAAGAAGGGTACATGCAATACCTTAAAGAACCAGAAGTGTGGTAGTAATAACCCTGCTAAGATCATATCACAGCAAGCATATAAAAGTGCAGCAAGCGCAAGATATACTAATGGCCATTACAACATAGATACATTCCCGACTCGTTTATAAGCCTTAAGAAGAATACGGATCAAGCTATCTACAATCCGCTACCAACAATCTGTCACCTTAATCTTAAACCTCCATAAACTCTTATTTGAGCCATGTCATATGTTGGTCTCGAAAAATTCATATCATGTATATTGACTTCGTTTCAGCTCTTCTTTGGTCATCCTCTACCTCACCTAAATTTTGAAAGCTTAATAGTTTCATAATTCCTTATAGGTGCATCAATACCCATTCTCTTCATATAACTAAGCCATTTAAGTCTAATCTCCCTCATCTTATCTTCTATGGGTGTCATATGTACTTTGTCTCTAATCATTTTCCTAATCCTATCAAATCTTGTATTACAACACATCCATCGAATCATCCTCATCTTTACTATTGGGAACCTCTGCAGTAGAGTCTTCTTGATGGCCCAAAATTCTGAGTCATACAACAATGCTGATCTCACTACCATATGGCAAACTTTGCCTTTTTCTCCTACATGGATCCTCTTATCAAATAACACTCTTGAAGCATTCCTCCACTTTTTCCATTCTACTTTATATGATGGTTGATGACTTCATCAATACCCCTTATATCCTAGATGATTGAGCCTAAATATCTAAACTTTTTAACTCCTTGTTTTGCCACACCCTATAGTGACTTTTTCACAGCTCATTCCCCCCCCCCCAAAAACCACATTGCAAGTATTTAGTCTTTGATCTATTTACTTTAAAACCTCTAGACATTAGAGTATGCCTCCGATGCTCTAATTTATTGTGCATACCATTCATAGTTTTGTCGATAAGGGCAAAATCATTAGAAAATTGCATACACCATAGTACCCTATCGTGAATTCCTTCACTGAGTTGTTCCTCAATGGAGCCTAATATCAATAAGAAAGTCATCAGTGTCCCCTCCCAAGATCCTAACCCTTGTCTTCACTTCATCATGGATATCCTTAATAATTTGGATATACGCAACCCGCACTCCTTTCTTCTCCAAGCATCTACAAAGCAGCTCACTTGATGCTCTATCTTAAATCTAACAACATCATGTGGAGATCCTTTTTCTTATCCCTATATAATTCCTAGAGCCTTTTTGCAAGATGGATTGCTTCTGTAGTTGATCTTGAAAGAATATGCCAACCATTTAAATGTTGAACATGTCAACATTAGTGCTTAAAAGAAGGTCTCTGCCTTAGCAAAAGATGAATACAATTACTGATGCATTAATTGAAGATTATAGAACTATCTCCCCAAGCTATAAGACGCCAAAACATGGCTAAGCATTGTTAGAAAAGCAAACAGACTTCAAGGGTTTAAAACTAGCTAGTAGCCGCTAGAGGGAAACAACTCAGAATATCCTGAAGTATCTAATTGTTACATCTTCTACATCCTCTAATGGTCTGATTATCACTGCTTCATAGAGACCTTGTTGAAGAAGAAGAAGAGTACACAACACATAAGTAGAAAGAGCTGAACTTATATTCTAAGCATTATTATCCTCTTCGGTGATTAACTTCAAAATCATTGTACTCTTTGAACACATGTTTGAGATTCCTCGTAGGGCAAGTGGGTTGTGAGAATCATACTTACAAACAAGATAGTTGACTAGAAGTGGAATTTTTCTAAGTGGGGGACTCAGGAGAAGTCACTTCAAAAGAATTCTTAATGGGTGTTTTGTACTCAAGGTTCTTGGGTAGAGTCTTAAAAATTGTATAAATCTTAAAGCAGATTAATACAACCAAACTGAATCCTGAGAAAGGGCCCTTAGTTGGGGACGTAGCCTAAGTGGCGGGGTGAACCTCATTGAAAAATACCTTGTACTTTACCTTCTGTTATACTTTTACTCTATTCTACTCGCTTGATTTATAATTTTAGTGTCGTTTATTTTATTGTTCATCATTCTCAAGTTTACTTCTAGATTCTATGTTTAAGTTTAATTTGCTATTATCTTTAATCACCGTATCCACCCTCTTTAAGGGTAATTTAGATTTTTTGGGACTATAATGATTATCATATTTCTACTTAGTTCTTGTGACTTACCATCACGTGGGTAAAGATCATGTCTTCCTTAGGAATGACTAAGATGAATCAAGGTATGTCTATATCTAGACCACCTTTATTCTGCTATCAAACTTTGTTCATTAGAAGAGACTTATGCACATTTTGATAATGGATTCATAATACGAGTTACAGAGCATTATGTTAAAGGTTTCAATCAGAATTAGGCAACTATTAGCACTAAGCAACTAGAAGCCTATTAACCAGTACACCCCAGAGGAGCATTAGATAGTGTAGAAAAATTACAAGGCAGTTAATGCTTCATATTGTGCTTTAGATGCTAAAGAATTAAATAGAATTTCTACTTGTGAAATAGTTAAGGAAGTGTGGGACACCTTAATGGCAACATATCAAGCTATAAGTCAAGCCAGAGAATTAAAGATAAGCATCTATGTAGATTACTATGGACTTTTCTAGATGCTTCTGAATGAAGGTGTCAAAGAGATGTATATTATATTCACTGACATTGTCGACAACCTCAAATCCCATGAAAAAACCCAATCAAATAAAAAGATAGTGAGCAAGTTGCTTATAAGGCCTCTACGAAACCAATGGGGAGCCAAGGTCATGAACATTAAAAAGGTGCACAACTTGCTTGAAACTAGAAGACTTGGTGACAGAACTTTTGACTTATGAGATCCCTATCCAGGAAAAGAAACAAGAAAAACCATAGGTAGATCAGTAGATACAAAAGCAGTAGTCAAGGACCCTCAAAGTCAAATGAATATGAATCATTAGGAGATGAGAATATCATGTTGCCTAGATGCTTTCATAAAAAATGCTAAAGAAGAACTCTAAATTCAGGAAGCTTTAGAGAGGATTATCCTTAAAAAGCAGCAAAGGTATAAAGTCCTCCTCCAAACTAGGAAAATTATGTGCTTTGGTTGTTGTCAAAAGGGACATATGATGAAAGATTACTAATCCTTGAAAATGATAGCTAAAAAGAACAAACCCAATACCCATGATAGCTCTATGCAATAATAGTGACTCCAATGATAGTCAGGATGAAGAGGATAATGTTACCAATCTATGTTTCATGGAAAATGAAAAGGAATCTAAAGGTAAATATGAATTTTTTGGGTACTATAAATTAATATTGAAAGAGGCTGAGGGCACATCCACTTAGTAGGTATGATCTCTCATTTTTAAAATATCTAGAGATAATTTAATTGAGATTATCATGCATGATATGAATGATGAAGATGAGTACCTTTCTAAGATCAAGTCCTTTAATGAAGAAATTATTCTTTTAAAATAGACGAAGAAAGTTTGCAAGATGAATGTGCTCATTTCACAAAAAAAGGCAAGTTATCTAACGAGGAAAATGAATAGTTTTGGGGATGCTGTGATGAATTTTATAAGATGTAGAATGACTCTAAAAAAGAGGTCGAAACTATCAAAGAAGAATTATAGAGGTGGAAAAATGAAAATCATCAGGTTTTGAAACTCAACTCTTAGCTAATCGATAAGCTTCATTAAGCTGAAAATGAAATTGAAAAGCTGAAAACTTAGTGTGAGAATTTTCGAAAATCTCTCTTAAAAACAACTAAGGGACATGAAAACTAAGATAGATTGCTTTGATTTCAGAGTGTGTCCTTCAATAAAGAAGGCCTTGGATATGATCCTAGCAACACAAGGGGATCTTATCTTGACTTCTTTCTAAAGTGTCATCTCCTCCTTTCCAGGCACCCTGAAAAAGTCTTTTAAAAAAATTCTCATCATTAAAGAGTGAGAAAACCAAAGCAACTCTAACAAGAGAAGGTGGCAGAGAAATTTTATGCATTGTAGAAATCACACTAGCAATGGTTCTAGAATTGTTTAAGTTTTGATCTGTAAATATAATAAGAGATTCTATGTAATTTTTTATTTAGGAAAATAGAAGGATTTGATATCTGTTTTGCAAGTATACTTCAAGACAAATACTAATCTATGATATCTTCATAGTGGATGCTCAAGGCACATGGCTAGAGATGTAATGCTGTTTATAAAACTAAAAGAATCACATAAAGCTAAAGCAACCTTCTAAGCTAAACACAGTGGTAAAATCACCGAAGTTTGAAAAGTTGGTCAATATCCCTCTAACTCTTTTGAGAATGTTTACTTAGTTGATGGTCTTAAATTCAATTTGTTTAGCATTTCTTATTTGTGGGGCAAAGGGAACAAAGGAACATTAGACTCTGCTTAATGTGATATTCCAGCCTTAAAACAAGAAAAATTGCTTTCTCTGGTTAAGGAGTAAAAAATACATATGCTATTAACCCTAATTTGATGGAGTCTAATAATCTCTCATGTTTTCAAGTTGTTAATGATCATGCATGGGTACAGCATAGAATATTGGCTCATGCTAGCATGCATATAATTGAAGAATTGTCTCAACATGATCTGGTAAGGGGTCTTCCAAAGCATAGGTATGATAAAGATCACATTTGAAATGCATGTGTGAAAAGTAAACAAGTGAGAGCTTCATTTAAGCCTATAAAAATTGTTCCGATCTTGAGGCTCCTTGAACGGCTGCATATGGATTTGTGAGGCCCTATTAGGTGGAGAAGTCTATGCGGCAGCAAATACATTTTTTTTTTTTTTTTGGTTGATGACTGGTCCAGATTTACCTGGGTGTTCTTCATGAAAGATAAAACAAATGCTTTTAAAGTGTTTGTCAAGTTTTGTAGGCAGGCATAGAATGCTCAAAGACTACTAGAAGAAGTCTTGAGAAGTGATAAGGCAACTGAGTTCAAAGGAGAGATTATTGAATTATGTGATTAGCTTGGAATAGCCCACAACATCCCAGCACTAAGGACTCCTCAGCAAAATTGGCTGGCTCAAAGAAAGAACAAAACCTTAGAGCACATTGCTAGAATGATGTTGTGTGAAAATGTTATTCTAAAGTGTGTATGGGGCGAAACTGTGAACACTACAAACTATGTTATGAACGAACGCTTTATCGGACCCATGCTGAAGAATGCTCCCTTTGAATAATTTAGAGGAAATAAGCCAAAATTTCAAGCTTCAAAGCATTTCACTACAAATGTTTCAACACAATAATGGGTAAGGAAAATTTTGGAAAGCCCGATGCAAGAAGTGATGAAGGTGTCAACTACAAAATATCTAAGATAATTATTAATTAGAGTGTAACTACTAGCTATTCACATCATCAAAATGAGCACTTAAATATAATATACAGTCAAATGAAAAGAGAAAAGAAACAATAAGCAAAGCTAAATAACACGATAACTACTAAATAAAACTAAATGGCAGCTACATTCCACAAAATAAGAGCAAGTCAAACACCACAAGAATGAAATGATTTAGGTGACAATATTTTTCTGCATAGCTCTATTGCTAATTACATGTTGATATATTCAAACTATTCAAAGTTAGCTACTTAAGTTAGATACTGACCAGTTTGCTTAATTTCCAACCTATCAAACAACAAACTTTGCTATGTCTATAGAAATGCAAATATGAAAACTCAAGCCTTTAGTACAACACCCACCTAAAAACTCCATAATGAGGTCAAACCAAGCCCCATTTTTGTTTTGCTCATATTAACAGCCAAAAATAGGGAAAATCAATAGCAAAGATCAGAGAAACAGAGCATAATAAGGCAAATGGGTACTCTTAGAAAAAGGCTTCCTTGCCTAAACGGAGGGAAATGGGTATTCTTACAAAAAGGCTTCCTCACCTAAAAGCCCAGCCATAAACATGGTAGTTCATGCCTCTATTAATGGAGGGAATTATGCCTAGAACAAAACAAATGCAAAACTAGAACAAAATGAACTAGAAGATTAAATCAAACCAAAAAGGGAAATGGGAAGGCCATGGGCATTCCTACTTATTCAAAGCTTAGCCCATGCTTGACAAGCTCCATCAATGTAGGTAACTAAATGACAAGTAAGACCCAATTTAAAAATCAATCAAAATAACAAATTAAGGGCAAAAAAATTGAACGTAGAAAAATAGAAAATAGTAATAGTGTATATATATATATATATATATATATATATATATATATATATATATATATCTTATATAATCTTATTATTATGGGCCTTGTAATTATTCTCTCTGTAACACGAATTTATCCTATAAATACACACACAGCCACCTCTATTGGGGTAGGTAGCCAAATTCTTCACATGGTATCAGAGCATACCGATCACCTAAACCCTAAAATATTCCTCTCCTTCACATGACAGCCCTAGCAGCTCCCTCTCCACTGCCATGGCTGAAATACCACCACCCTCACGCTTTGGTATTTCCTCTCCTATGCTTGAACCCTCCACCCCACTGCCTGCATCTGCTATGTCGCCTCTTCCTATAGTGACTACTACTTCTCCTTCTTCTATCCCGGCTCTTGCGTCTGGTGCTAAAGATGCTAGTGCTTCTCAGTCTCGCCTGGCTGTCGACTATCCCTCCTGCACCTTCCTATCTATTTTACTTCAACAACGTCTCCCACGCGGTTTATAATTCTCATACTTCTCTGCCTCTATATGAACCTACGGGTCTCCAAGTTCAGCTCCTTCCATGTTTCGCCGCTCGGGGTATTCTCAGTTCGAGATGGGGTCCTCTAGCCATCAACCGCATCTGTCTGCCTCTGGTCTTCTGCCCTCTATTTGTTGTCAGATTGCTTCCAGTCCTTCACTTAGGGCAACTCTACTAGCCCCAAACATCACCAATCTCGTCACAGTCCGGCTCGGTTCACCTGAGGAATATCTCACATGGCACACCATGTGTCTCTCGAACCACATTGTCCTTAACTGTTAGTGACTTACTTGCTGACCCTTCTAAATTTCGGAGTATGGTTGGTGCAATGTAGTACCTTACCATGACTAGACCTGATATTGCTTATGCCGTACAAGTGGTTTCCCAATTTATGCATGCCCCCGTACTACTCACTTACATGCTGTCAAGCACATTTTCAGGTACTTACAAGGTACAGTTGATCATGGCTTGTTCTGTAAGTCCTCCTCTAAGATGGATCTTCTGGTGGCTTTCTGCGATGCTGATTGGGCTGGTTGTCCCGACACCTGTCGCTCTACTACAGGGTTTGCTGTCTTTCTCGGCTTCGATCTCATTTCATAGCGAGCCAAAAAGCAACCCACTGTCTCTCGCTCTTCCACTGATGCAGAATATCGCGCCGCTGTATACACGGCCGCAGAGATTCAGTGGTTGCATCAGCTGCTTATGGATCTCGGTGCGTTGGTCCAGGTTCCTATTCGACTCTTCTGTGATAATGTTTTTACCACTTATCTTGCCTCCAATCCTGTTCTACGCAATCGTAGTAAGCATATTAAGGTGGATTATCATTTTGTTCAGGATATGGTCTCCAACAAGCACCTCCAGGTTCGCTTCATCACTACTCAGTCTCAAGTCGCAGACATCTTCACAAAGGGTCTCTCCTCACAGAAGTTTCTCCAATTCAAGGCCAATCTCTCCGCGGTTCCACCCCGTACAGATTGAGGGGGTGTAATAGTGTATATACATATCTTATGTAATCTTATTATTATAGGCCTTGTAATTATTCTCTCTGTAACCCTAA
>JAKOGI010000376.1:20000-62500 GCA_029747015.1 Carnegiea gigantea
TATGCATGCTAAAGTACACAAACTGAATTTAAATAGTAATTAATAACCCATCCAATAAAGTTATGACACTTGGCAAAAATATGTGAAGTCACTCAATTTTATATATAGTTATATGAGTTTGGAAATGTAGCTGGGAATAAGGCTAGACTAGTAGCAAAGACGTATAACCAATATGAAGAGATTGACTATGATGAATGCTTTTCTCAAGTGCTAGATTGGAGGCTATCATGACATTGCTTGCGTTTGTATTTTTCATGGGAATCAAGTGATATCAAAAGGATGTGATTTTGAATGGTTGTTTGCATAAAGAAGTCTACTATTAATAACCCCTTGGTTTTGAGAATCTAGGCAATCCTAATTGTGTTTCCAAGTTGCATAAGGCCTTACACGGATTGAAACAACTCCTATGACATGGTCTAAAAGGCTTAGCAAATTCTTGCTTGAAAATAATTTCGAAGGAGGGCAAATTAACAAGGCCCTGTTTATGGAAACAAAGGCGGGATTTTTTTTTCTTGTCCACCTATATGTTGATGATATATTTTTGTGAAGCTAGTGAATCTTCACACGGAGAATTCTTAAATCATGAGCAAGGAATTAGGAATCAGTATTATGGGAGCATTGAATTTCTTTCTTGGACTTTAAAATTAAGGAATGCCAAGATGACATCTTCATCAATGAAAGTAAGAAGGTTATGGAACTCTTGAAGAAATATAATCTTGATAGCTTTGAAGATGGTAAGACCCATGACTCCAAATTGTGAGCTTGACTTAGATACAAGTGGTTAGCTAGTCCCTGAAAAGGCATATAGAAATATGACTGGATCCTTACTATATTTAACTGTTAGTAGACTTGATATCATGTTTAGTGTTTGCTTCTGATCAAGATTCCAATCATCTCCCAAGAAGTCACATCTCAAGGCTATTAAAAGAATTATATAGATTACAAGATTTATAGAAAGACTACTTCTCATTCATTCCAATTTCTTGGGCAATACCTAGTTTCATGACACTCAAGGAAATAAAATTCAGTGGCCTTGTCCATAGATGAAGCTAAATAAATGCAGTTAAAGCCTATTACGCTCAAATCTTGCAGATCAGTTAATAACTAAGGAATCTTGGACTAGATTACAAGAAAGTCCCCATTAATTGTGATAATTAAAGTGCTCTCAACATCACCAAAAATCATGTACAACACTCAAGAACCAAGCATATTGAAATAATGTATCATTTCGTCAAAGATTACATCGAAAAGGTGACATCTTTCTTAATTTTATGCCTACTAATATGCAATTGTTTAATATCAACCCTAGGTGAAGTTCAATTTTGCTTTATTCAAAGGAAACTAGGCATTTTTTACTACATTACTTTAATTAAATTTTCTTCTTGAATTGGAGACAATATTTTTAAGGCACCTCACTTTAACAGCCTTAACAATCTGAGGCGACCGAAATCAAGTAATTCGATATCAATTGGGCAATCTCTAAAGTTGATGAGGACTAATTGATAGTCTTTAATTGGCCAGGATATCTTTCAAAACTCAAGAAAGTGTATCTTGAAAATTGTTTTGAAATCTTTTTAAAATTTTGATATAAAGTCTTTTCAAAATCCTTTTAGGTTATTCCCTCTAATTTTTTTCCCCCAAAAAATGATTTCCGTTTGAAATGTCAAAACCAAGCATGTGTTAGCGCATGTCTATGGAAACCACTATTTACAGTCATACGTTTTAAACTATCACCAAATACTTACCTCCTCATCATTATACTCAACCTAACTTTTTTTTTATTTTCACTCAACCACACCTTCTCCGCTACAAACCATAGCCCTAATAATCTCTCGCTCTCTAAAACTTTAACCTCCCAAACTGAGCACCCATTTTCATCCAAGAAGTGAAATTAGACCCTATTTTAGCTTGTGAAAAGGCATATCAAAATGAGCTTTCAGTCTCCCACCCCTATACATCCAAAGAAACTTCAAAAAACTCATAATCGACGAGTCAGAGGACATGAAATTCGTTATATATGAATCTCAAGAGGTAAAATTTTAAACTCCTTGTCTGTCAGTGTCGATATTGCTAATGAATTGTTTAGGGACGGAGGAGAATCATATTTTAAAATTTTGAATGAAAGGAAAGTGTTGGCTTGTGAGTGACTATACTAGGATTTTCTCTTTAAGGCAAACATTTGGTTTTTGCATGCATTATAAAGGATTAATTGTAAGAAATTGTTTAATGTGGCTACTAAGGTCTATCTTGTCTTTGTCAAGTTGTTTTATGCAACCTGAAGAACGAAGGTTCTAAGGGTATGAATTCTACTGTACTAGCGTCAAGTAACCCTCTTTTCTCTATCACCCCTACATCTGTTGGCTGGATATTTAATATGATGGTTGGCCTAATAGAAGTAACCTATCAACCCTTGTGTGATTATGTCCAAGCCTATTTTGATACCTAGTAATTTTAGGTTCCTTGTTAACCTAGATAACAAAAAATTAGTTTTCCGTGTACATTAACCCTAGAATTATTGACTACATCCATCCTTGTATTATGTATCCATGAGGCAAGCAATGCCGAGGTCATATGTGACACCGTGAAAATTTCGATTTATTTCCTTTCAATCTTTAACGTAATTAAAATAGTGAAACAACCTAGCTTGGTGTCACTATCATATTTTATTAGGAAATACAAGAAGAAAAGGGATTTTATTAATGCAAGAGAGACATGATCCAAAGTTAACCGATTCAATACGTAAGTCGTCCAACTGTAATAGCTCAGCACCTTTCCCGCTTGTGATATTGTCCACTTTGGGCCTCGGCCCTCACGGCTTTAAAACGCATCACAGGGGTGAGGTATCCAGCCCCTTATAAAGAGACCTTCGTTCGCCTCACCTGCCGATGTGGGACTAGCTCTCCAGTTGCAACCCCCTCTTAGGGGCCGGGCGTCCTCGCAGGCACATCGACCCGGGGCTGGCTCTGATACCACTGTAACAGTCCAGCACCTTTCCCGCTTGTGATGTTGTCCGCTTTGGGCCCTCGGCCCTCACGGTTTTAAAACGCGTCATAAGGGTGAGGTATCCAGCCCCTTATAAAGAGACCATCCCTCGCCTCACATGCCGATGTGGGACTGGCTCTCCAGTCACGCGACCGGAGAGCCAGTCCCATATCGGCAAGTGAGGCAAGCAAAGGTATCTTTATAAGGAGCTGGATACCTCACCTTTGTGATGCGTTTTAAAGCAATGAGGGCCGAAGCCCAAAGCGGACAATATCACAAGCGGGAAAGGTGCTGGGCTGTTATAGTGGTATCAGAGCCAGCCCCGAGTCGATGTACCCGCGAGAATGCTGGGCCCCTGAGAGGGGGGCCACGACTGGAGAACCAGTCCCACATCGGCAGGTGAGGCAAACGAAGGTCTCTTTATAAGGGGCTGGATACCTCACCCTTGTGACGCGTTTTAAAACCGTGTGGGCCAAGGGTCCAAAGCGGACAATATCACAAGCGAGAAAGGTGCTAGGCTGTTACACCAACTTAATCAATCTAACCAACCTAACATTGTTCCATGCTAATAGAAGTCTAACTGAACTTCCAAGTAGCCCCATATCGCTCATTAGTACTTGAAAACAAAACATTTGAATAGTGAGGCAGAGTTTAGTAATGCCTGTCCCTTATAGTCAAGCCCAAATTCAAACAGTTCAACATAATTCAATTCTCAACTACTTCAAGTATTTTAAGACAGATATATTCTTTTTATTATTCGTAATAGTAAGAAAGTTTTGACGGATCCCACCCTCTCATAACCTTTTGCTGAATGACCTCATGGGTTATCAATATGTAACACACATGACATGGGCTACATTCATCTACTACTATACGTACCTGAGAAACTGCAAGTTGTAACTTATGGAGACAATTCTATTTCAATGTCAGGATAATCTTGCCTTGATCTCAGGTGGCACCCTCATAGACCTCGCCTTAATCTTTCATTTATATATTTACTATCTTGTCAACAAGTGCAATTGGTTTCCATCAAGCCTAACCCATCATAACAAAAAATTCTAATAATTTTACGAAAGCACTTAGAACATGAAGTGCTTACTTATGACTTCTCAATGGTACAAAATATTTCACATTTAGAGATTCATAACAAAATCACATACATTAGTAAAAGTTCGACCTAAAATGCAACATCATATAGACATTTTTGTAAACACCTAAAACACATTTAAAAGGCAACATAGGGGAGTTAAAGCATATACATTACCTTGTTGTACGCTAACTCCTAGGTTGAGATCAGTTTTGTCCTTGACGGTCCTAAGGAATAATGCCACATATCACTATTTGGGGTAGGTTTAGAAATACTCTCATAATCGAATGGCTTAGGAAGACCTAAAATTCCAAAATTTCTCATCTAAGTGAAAAATTAAGTTTCACAGCACCTGAAATAATTTTATCAATTATTTCCTAATTTATTCACCAAAGTTGACCACTTAACCCAAAAGAGCCAACATTTAGGTTTTAGTCAATTCTGAGTCCTAAATTTCAGAGCCCATAACTTAACTTTTCGATGTCAAATTAATGCAATTGGGCACATTCTGGAAAGGTTTGGATGCATACTACAAATTTGTTCTTATCCAATAATAAAGTCTGGCATGAAGGGATCAAATTAGCTAACAATCCAACTAGGTCGTCAGTTTTTATAGTGTGTCAAAGCCTATGCCATTGGACAGTTGAGACACTCGAGTAGAATTTCAAAGTCTTTGAACTAGACTTTGGAATAGTGTGGACTTTGTCAGCGGTTTGGGTTAACTTTGGTATGTAAATGAAGAGCAAATTAACAAGCATATGAGTTGGGTAAAGGCAATGCCACCACCAAGCCTAAGGACCCAACAATAATTTAATTAAAGGCCTAGCCACACTCCACCTATGTAAAGGATCCACCCAACTCACCACCAAGAATGCTTGATAGAGAGTTTGGACCCAAGAAAGTTGCGTTTCTTTCATTCACTTCAACTTTCGATTCTATGATCAATGAATTAAAAGCCTTATAATTTATTAGAAAAGAGCTTTAACTCCTAGATAAATGAAAAAACTAAGCATTAAACTACTACACTAAAAATGATAAAACATGTAGAAAACTAAAGAGAACTATAAAAATAGTAGGCTTTATTTTGTTCTAGTTCAACTCCTTTGGTGCTTTATCTTTCACCATTAAATACATATCTGTGCTTGGGCTTCCCAAGCAAGATTAACTTGCATTCAATTGGGTCTCTTGAGTTGAACCTCAAGAATGATGCCAAACCACCTGGCGTTAATGGAGAAAAATAAATGCTGAGCCATGCCTTTGAAAATGCCCTCAGGAGCAGTTACAAAGTCACCATTAAATACTTTGAGAAACTACTAACTTTGGTTTATAAATAGTGTAGATAGACCAATGACTCTTGTTTGGAATGGACTTTGCTAGTCCCTTTGATGTGCACTCTTGATTATTGTCCTAGTTGTTGGAATTGATTTTGAATTGGCAATTGCTAAACCCTTATCCTCAAAATAACTTTTAAAGCTAAGATCATATGCATAGCTTAGCTTTACTTTGACCAAGGATATGAATGATTTTGAGCCTTATAGCCACATGCTCCAAACTTCTTCCCTTAAAAAGGATTTTTCCTTAAATCCATTGTTGAAACAAAAGCTTCACAATTATTGTTACAAATATAAATATCTTTAGAGCTGTTAGAAATGAATAGGAGAATTTGGTGGGGCATGTTGATGGTGATCGCTTCAAAGCACTTTGAATTTCTTATAACTTAAGGATCTCTTTGAAATAGAAATGAGAAGAATCACCGATCTTATGGCAAGGCACAAAGTCAGCCATCTTTGTGGCTAGGTCAATCACCAACAAATGGCATCATGATCCTTTTAAGTTCTCCAAAGTGTAACAATGAAGATTATGCTCACATATTTCCGATGTCCTTGAGATACTGAAAGAGGACAGTAATGACTTTGAATAAATTGGCCTTTAGCTTGGTGATAAGTGACACACTTTAAGGTGACATAATGGACATCTTCTCCATCCTTTTATCAAATGAAATTGTTCTTTGAGGATGTCAACAATTTATTGATGCCAAAGTGGCTAGCTAAACCACCACCGTAAACCTCCTTGACTAAAAGCTTACGGATTGGGTACTTTGGAATGCACAATTGATTCCCTTTGAAAAGGAATCCATCTTGAGCACTATAGAGACCCTTAGATCTATTCCCTTCATCTTTTAGATAGGGAGAGTATCCTTTATCCCCTTTGTAGAGTTCTTTAAGGAATTGAAAGCCAAGAATATAAGGTTTCGTAAGTGAAAGTAGTGAATAACACCTCAAAAGAGCATCCGTCAATGGATTGGGATTGCCTTTTTCGTGGTTCAGTATAAATGAGAAAGATTATAGGAACTCTACCCACTTAACATGTCCTAGATTGAGCTTATGCTGCCCATTGAGATATTTTAAAGCCACACGGCTATAGTGGAGAATAAACTACTTTAGCCTTATATAGTGAGGCCAATGTTCAAGAGTGTAGAGCTCTTTATTCTTGGTGCTAAAATTCTTCCTTAAGCCATTCAACTTCTCTCTAAGGTGAGCAATTGGGCATTTGTTTCGAATAAGAACCACACCAATGCCCACTTGATTAGCATCACCCTCTACTTTAAATACTTTACAGAATCTGGAAGTCCTAAAATAGGGGCTTCGAAGACTTCAATCTTAAGCATTTTAAAGGCATTCTAGGCATCTTTAGACCATTCGAAGCTATATTTTTTTCAAGCACTCTATAATGGAGGCAGTAAGGGTGCTAAGATTCTTGGTGAACCATTGGTAAAACGAACTCAAACCATGAAAATGCCTTGCTTCAGTGCATTGATAGGAGTTGACCAAGCATTATAGCATCGACTTTGGACTAGTACTCCATAGAAATCCCATATTTAGAAATGAAATATCTGAAGGATTTTACACTGTGAGTGAAGAATTCACATTTGTCCATGTTGACATAGAGTTTTTGAGCCCTTAGAATAGGAAACACTATTTTAAGGAATTTTTAATACTCTACATCATCTTTGGAATAGATTAGAATGTCACCAAAGTAGACCACAACAAATCTTCTAAGGAATAGCTTGAGGAATTTGTTCATGAGTCTCACGAATGTGCTAGCGGCTTTGGAGAGCCCAAAAGACATAACTAGACATTCATAAACACCATCAGTTTTTTCAATGTCATCTTCCATTCATCTTCTTTTTTCATTCGGGTTTGGTGAAAGCCACCCTTCAAATCAACTTCAGAGAAGATTGAATAACCATAAAGCTCATCAATCATACATCAAGTCTAGGCATAGGGTACCTATATTTAATAGTTAATGGCCCCGCTATCCATGCATATGCAAAAAGTGCCATCATTCATCGGAACTAAAAGAGCTAGAACCAAACTAGGACTCATGCTTTCCCTCACAAAGCCTTTATCTATCAACAAATCAATTTGTTGATAATATGTCAGTCTTTTAGAGAGTGCATCTATAGATAGCTTTGTTGAGTGCTGGGGCATTGAGAATATGGCTAATTTGGCACTTTATCCAACACATTGGAGGTGTTCTAAGAGGAAAAGCCTTTAGAAAAACATCCCAAATTTTGGGAACAAGGGCTTTGATTTTCGGGTACAGGGTACACATAAAGTCACTTTGGTTTTTCCGAATACAATAAGACATTGATTACCTTGCCTTTTTTAGGAGCTCTCTTAACCCATGTTTCACTCATGAGAAGGTATCTCTCCTCACTTCCCATCTGACTTGGTTATGGGATATAAGATTAAGGATAATATTTTCTTGTTCAAGGTTGAGAGAATAGGCGTGCTTAAGGCCATTATCGACCACATCCTTGGTAACTTCATTCAACTGAAAGTCATCATCATTTTTGAAGGGTTCTTCTTGAGTTTGAATGTCAATGTCCTTTTCTTCTTCAAGAGCTAAAGTTGGCCCCTTCACTTGAACTTGAGTTTTGAAGTTCACGGATTCATCTTCTTGAGGAACAAATTAGGAACCCAATTTAATCAAGTTATGATCTTTAAAAGGGATGTTAATCATATGTTGGGCGTTTCTGTGTGAGACCTTTTCAAAGTTCGGTTAGGAGTCTTCCACATGAATGAAAGCAAGTTTATAATCATCCATGAGTTATCCTTCATGTACTTCTAAATGAATCTCAACCTCCTCTTCATGTTGGACAACTTCATCCTTGATTTTAGTTTCTCTCTTTTTAAACCTACAATAATGAGTATAAGACTTAAGGTTTCTTATATCAATGTACCTCTTCAATTTGCTCTAAGTTCTAATTTTGGATCTACCTTCTTCATCTCTTAGTTTTGCAAAGCATACATACCAAGAGTAGGCATATATTTTGATCTTAGAGAGGGCTACCTTAAATTGTATTCATTGGAAAACGCATTTTCATCTATATACTCTTTAGATGCATAAACCCACTCCAAGTAAAGAATTAGATTCCATTCTTCTTTGAAATAAGGCGCATCCCTGGTAAGTGAGATTATCCTAGGTTAAAGTTTGGACAACCAAACTAAAGTTGATTTGAGGTTTGTTTATGTAGCTAAGGGTTCTTATGTAGGAAGCCATGTGTTTGGGACAAGGGTACATTGTAGCTTCGTGTTTGAGTCCTTAAGGAATAACCTGGATTTGTTCTGATACCAAATAGAGGACGTCAATGCCCCAGTAATTTTTGAAAGATAAGACACTCAAACAAAATTTCAAAGTCTTTAAATTGGAATTTGGAACCGTGCGAACTTTGAGAATTGTTCACGATGGATTTGGAACGAAATTATAAACCAAGGAAATAAGGATATGACTTGGGTAAAGGCAAAGTCACCACCAAACCTAAGGCCCACCAATAAGTTGATTAACGCCTTAGCTGCCCTCATCCTATCTAAAGAATTTAATCCACTCACCACCAAGAATACTTGGATAACGAGATAGAGACTTTGGAGTCAAGTAAGCTGCTTTTCTTTTATTCACTTCGACTTTCTTTCTATGCTCAATGAATTACAAGCCTTGAAATTTATAGGGAAAAGGGGCCTAACACCTAGACAAATGAAAATACTAAGCATTAAACTACTGCATTTAACCTTTAATCATTATAGCTAAAACATACAGAAAATTAAAGAAGAAATATAGAAAGACTAGGCTTTATTTAATGCTAGTTTAACATCCTAGATGCTTCATCAAATGTATGTCCATTATTGGGCTTCCAAATTGAGATTAACTTGCATTTGATTATGTGTTTCAAGTTGAACCTCAAGAATGCTATCAAACCATGTGGCATTGATGGAGAAAAATAAGTGTTGAGTTGTACCTCTTGAAGTGCCCTCAAACATAGTTTCAAAATCTCTATCAAATACTTTGAGAAACTACCAACTTCGGTTTTTAACCAATGCCGGTAGAACAACAACTTTAGTTGGAGGTGATTTTGATAGGATCATCGATGCAGACGCTAGATTATTGTCAAAGTTGTTAGGGCTAACTTTGAATTGGCAATTCCAAAACTTTCATCCCTAAAACAACTTTCAAACTAAGATCATATGCATAGCTTAGCCTTGTTTTGAGCAAGAACATGAACGAATTTGACCCTTTGAGCCACAAGCTTCAGTTTCAGTCCAGCTTCATGTGGTAGTGTTGGATGAAAAATCATATCTCATTTATTTTAAGTCCACATTAAGTACTCAAAAGAGATTTTTTTTGAAGGATTCGTGGATTTACTTTTGTATAAATATTTAGAATTTTTTGTGTATCCAATAGTTTCTAGTGAATTTTCAAAGTGGAGCCCACTACAGGGCTAAAATCTAACACATTTTGAACCATTCAAGCATGAAATGTTATGCCCACCCACTCTAAGCCACAAAAATTACTCATGGACATTATAAGTCATCCAAAATAAACCTAGGCTCCTAACTCATCCGCAAGAGTGTAAATCCAAAGAAGAGAAGTTATCTTGGTCAAGATTCTAAGACTAACAAATTATACCCAATTAGTAAAACTTTGATTTCCCACAGCTTTATATCTCACCACCCAAAAATAGATTCGTCCCTAGAACTTCTTTGATAAATAATCAAGCAAATAAATAATGATATATAGATTGCATTTCCTCCATTAGTTGCCATGTTGCTTTGGTAACAGTCAAGCTGGCTCACAAGTATGATGTCTTTCTTGAAAAATAGTCTCTTCTATGATTCAAGATCTTGATTGGTTGCTTTCTGTAGGTCAAGTATTCCCCATGTTATATAGGCTCTAGCTCGATCCAATGGAAGGGTTATGAGTATGCTTACGTGGTTGGGGCATATGAAATACCTTATGTTGGCCGAGTGTAATGGTCAGTTTGATACCCATATTAAGTGGGCGATTAATTATGCATTAATCGTTTGTAATAAGTATAGGTCAGTTACAAATGTTGATAATGATTTAAAGAAGAGCTGGTTATGAGTTTAATTATCTAGGAAAAGTATTATTCTCTCTTTGCTTCTCTCTACCCTCTCTTTCACATTAATCCTACCATCGTTAGGGATTAGATTTGGGGTGTGATGCTATACGGTGACTCTAGTAGCCACTGTCAACCTGGTTCAATCATGTTCATGGGCAGCATTCAACGGGCAAGATCCGGGCAACGTTTCTGCATTAAGGTGGGTCCTTACATTACCAAGAGTGGTATCAGAGCCTTGTCTCATTGTTGCTAGCCCTGACTCATTCATGTTGGCCCAAATCTGAGACTAATTAGTTTTATCAACAAATCTGTGTGATAGAAAAATATACCTCCATTCTGTTTTGGCATGAAATTTCCAAGAGTGAGCAAGAATAAATAAACTACATGTTTACATTTCATGTTTACATTCTTGGCGATTTGAAATTATGCAAAACAGCGGTTAATGCTCATATGCCTACATTGATATTTCCAATGCTAATATGTTTATACGCGATATGAATTTTGTCTCCTATCTAGGCCGACATAAACATTGCTAATCTACCGAAATTGTTATGTCTTTTGTTGTCATGCACTAGGCCATAATTGAGACCCCACACCTCCACTAACAGAGATTTGAAACTAGACCCCTAATGAAAGGCCCTTGACTCAGATCTGTCCACACCTCAGGACCTACGGGCCTAGAATGATACAACCAAAAAAAACGAAAACAAAAGTAAAGAAATATACTTCCTAAATCCCACCGTTGCCGCCGATCTATGAGTTCCCGACGGAAAACCACACAAAACACCGAAAATGCCATGCGTGTACATCACGCGCCGCTACCTTAGTGGTGTGTGGCGCGAGTGAATGGCTTCACTCGACTCGTCGACGATTGATCTACTCGATGGCATGGTGTTTTGAATGAATTGGGTGGTTGTTGAAGCCATGGGTTTCATTTTGACAGCGGTGGGCTTAGGTATCATCATCTGGGTTGCACCGCGGGCCAGGCATCGAAGATCGCACCAAAGGACGGCCCAGAAAGGTGGCAGTTTGATCTGGGTAGGGCAAGAGAGCCCGGTGACAGGAAGAAAGCTCTTAAACAAACATAGACATCATCGGAGGTTCTGGGCAGTGTGAAGAACACCGGGGTGTTTCAAATAGAAAGAGAGAAGTTGTTTCTAGAGGGCTGCAAATTAATAAGACTTTGAAGGCCGTATACAAAATAGGGGGTTTTTATTTTGATTTCATTTTGTATTTTAACACCATTAAAGAGATTAATAGTCATGGTATTTTTTCTAATTGAATTATCAAGATGTCTAAGTTTCATAAGGTTTGTGTAGTTAGTTCATTAGTTGAATGAAGATGTTGAATTAGTTTTAATTCAGATTGCATAAACTGATGATTTTGAATTAGTTTTAATTTAGATTGCATAAACTCATTATAATATTAATATGTTTAATGTCGTATATAAATTAATTTTATATGTGCATCAACTTGAAATTTTCATGGCGAGTGTCTAGTATGAATGTGTTTCATATGTTATATTTTATATGAATGTGTTTCATATATAAAATTAACATCATGTGAATTTGTTTTACTCGAACTCAATAAATATCTATGTGATATTTAGATCCCCCTTGGTCTATAGATAAATATGTTTCATAAGTTATATTATATAAATGTGTTTTTGTAGAATATTCGGTTGCATGCATATGTTTCATGATGATCTTTTTATTTAAAAATTTTATATACACTTTATGTAAATACATGAGCAGTTGTGATTCAGTTAATTGTTCGGCTATTGTTCTACTTAACAAAAATATTTCATGAAGTTTCATATGAATTAGTTTCACGCTATAATGGTTAAATTTATAGGATATTTGATCATTTTGTGAATTTGTTTTATGAAATTTAAATTTGTAATATTATATGAATACGTTTTATATAATTTACGAATATTACTATGAATTTGTTTCTTCCAAATTATATGGATCTATTCTATATAACTAACTGGGATTAATATTTGGATATATTTCATGCTACAAAATATGTTGCATTCAATTATATGAATATGTTTCATGTCAATCACCAATTAGTAGTAGTATATAAATGTGGTTTATATACGAACTACATGAGTTGTAGTAAATTTGCTAATTGTTGTAGCACTTTATCCTTGCCCAAATTAATGAATATGAATTTGTCTCATATTTCCTACTAATTATGTATTTATGAATTCGTTTCATAAAATCTAAACTCATAAAATTATGAACGTGTTTTATAATTTTGTGAGTGAGATATGAGTAAGTTGTATGTTATCTATAATTATATAAATGTATTCTACATAATGTTCTTTAGGCCTTAATGAATTTCTCTTGTAACATGTTATTATTCAAATGTGTTTTGCAATATAAATTCATTTTATTATATAAATACATTTTATATAATAATCTGAATCTTATGGTTGATATGTCCTTGATAGAGTTTTAAATGACATATTAGTAGTTATATAAATTCATTTTGTATAATGATATAACTTCATGTAAATTTGCTTTACATGATAAAGTTCAATATCTTTGTGATATTTCTAAAATGCTAATTAGTTTAACCATAATGTTATCTATAAATTTTATTTGTATGGGAAAATGAGATAATTAAATTATAAAAAACTTCTAATTCATGTTTGTATGTGATGATTATGAACTTAGCGAAATTTTCGATCATGCGACATGAATGATGGGGCTTTTCATAATTTAATTATTTGAAAATATACCTAATGTCCATCTTTTAAAATATATACTAGATATGGTAATTAAAATACATTTGGTAATTTGTTTACCTATGAAAAGCTTGATAGCGCTGACTATGACACAAAGAAGATTCAGTTTCTTCTGAACGAACGTGAAGTGTTAGAACACTTGTTAGATTATAGGTCTCTTAGAATGGCAAAGATGGTACTGCTAGTGAGTAGTATCGAGAAAACCTTTAAACAAAACAAATATACAAAAAAAATGGTTCGAGGATGGATTGATCAATATGCTACACTTTGTCGTATTGCATCAATGATGATCTAGTAAGGAAATGGAAAGTTATCCCACTGTTGAGTACACATGAGATTAGTTTAGCATCAGGTTCGTTCAGATTCATTTCTTCATAAAGTTTCGGGGCTAAGGTTGGTATTGCAAAAGGGAAAAAGGCTAAGGGAAATAAAGAGAGATAAATAGCACATGTGAGTGCTATGACTATGGAAATAAGGGACCCTACACTCGGGCTTGTCCTGAGCCGATTAAGGTACCTTCTTTCACAATTGTTCCTGAATGATATGTGTGCTTCCAAGCATTAGTTGCCAACTATAATCGTTAGTGGATTGTAGACATGGGAGCAACCAAGCACATAGTTCAGGATAGAATTGATTTTGTGAATCCTCATCGCTGCCCGGTGAGTTTGCAAATTTTTATTTTTAGTAATGATCGTGAAGAAAGTGTCCTTAAAATGAGGACATATCTCCATGAAGAGAATGCATTGCTTCTTCACAATGCTCTTCATGCACCTGGGGTGTGATGTTCCCTTGTGTCTTTTTGTTTACGAGATTAGTTCTCTTTTATTTTTGCCTAGATGTCTTAGATATCGTGCACAATGGCAATTTGTTTGGCCATGTCACATTGAACGGTGTTATCAATATTTTGGACAACACAAAAAATCTTCCATCTTTGCCTCATTTTTAATTCTGTTTTAGTCGTGCTCGACTGATCATGAGCGCCAAGATAGATTTATCAAACTAGCTAAATGTAGTCTTTTAAGGCTGACTCATTAGGGTTCAGTTGCCCATGTGCAAGTCAAGTTTGGCTAGTAAAGCAACTATAAAGTCTTTTAGTAAGACTTTGAGGCCATCAAATCTCTTGGTGTTCATTCACTCTAGACATCTGCGGGCCAATGAATGTGAAAGTACATCATGGAGTGATATATTCGTGATGTATGTATATGCACCTATCATCTCACCGCTATTAAGTACTTGATGTGTTCATATACTTTAAAGCGATAGCGATAGTAGGATTCAATTGGAACGAGATATTAGAACTCTTCGAACCAATCAAAATCATGAATATCTTCTTTGTGAAATGAATTCCGACAATGTTGATTTTCGTGAGGATGAATTCCCAAGTTTTTGGTGACATTTAAAAAGGACCTCAATTGGTATGAGTTGCAATAAGAACTTCAATCATCTCTCGATGAGGGGGAGGATTTGAATTCTCACTAAATCACCGAGGATTGTTCACCTTCCTTGTTTGCTAGGATTGGTAAAGGTTTGTCTCTTTAGGAGAATGAGATTCACTCTCAATCTCCAAATGTTGAGGAGAGTCAGCCTGAGAATAAGGTTTATCCTCAATCTCTCATTCTTGAACATGCAATTAGTCCACACGTTCAGGATCCCACCTTTGTTGGAAAGTGGGAGTAATCTTCTCCTAGTGCTTAGGATCCCATACCTCTTAGAGAAAGGGGAAGGGATTTCTAGTCTCATACCTCTTAGAGAAAGGGGGAGGGATTTATCACCTAGGCAAACTAATAATGAAGGTCCCAGGGTCCAAAGGAGTGGATACGGAAGAATTCCTCGACGATATTTCTAAGTTGAAGAGGACATTTTTCCATGCACTTCCTTAGAAGTTGAGAAACCTACCTCTTATCAAGAGGTGATTTATTCACCAAATCATAAAGACTAGATGGATGTCATGGGCTATATGACACGAAAAAGGTTTTAGAACTCATTGATGGTTTGATCGATGAGTTTAGACCCTGCTACTCCTAGCCTTGGTTGCCTTTTTAGATTTTGAGACATTCGAAATGGATGTAAAGATTGCTTTCCTCAATGGTGATCTTGAGGAAGAGATTTATATGGACTAACCCATTGGTTTTGTATCAAATGGACAAGAGGACAAGGCGTGTCATCTTAATTATAAAAAAAAAAAGGTCTATGTTTGCTCTTAAGCAATATTCTATATTTTGGTACTTTAGATTCCATGGAGCCATAACTTAACTTGGCTTATGTATGGTTTTAAAAGACCATTGTATGTACGTCAAAGAGACGACAAGGGGATTGTATTTCTTACCCTCCACGTCGATGACATACTACTAGTTGGGAACATCTTAGAGTTGATCGAAGCTACTTAAAAGTAGTAGTCCTATGTCTTCAAGATAAAGAACATGGGTTAAGTTAGGTGTGTCTTAGGAGTGAAAATAAGTCAAAACCATCCCAAGATACATGCATAAATGGTCTTAGAACAACTTTCAATTTATAATTCGAAACCCGTAAATACTCCGGTTGAGAAGGGTCTAACCTTGAGTCTTGATCAATACCCTAAAATAGATGAAGAAATGGAGATAATGAACAATGTCTCTAACGCTAGTGTCGTAGGAAGCTTAATGTAAGCGATGTTATGTACATGGCCTGACATTACTTTGGGGTTAGTTTGGTAAGTCGTTATCAAAGTAGCCCAACACTTGCTGATTGGCAAGTCGTCAAAAGAGTCAAAGCGCTACCTTTGTGGTACTGCTGACTTAGTCTTATGCTATCAATAGGAGACTTTAAGTTGAGAGGACACTTAAAGGTCAGCTGGGATGGTGACCCGGATAAGTCTAGGTCAACCTCAAGATATACCTTCACTTTTGGCGGAAGAGCTAGGTCATGGTGCAGTAAGAAGCAAAGCTACACAACAATGTCAGCTGTGGAGGCAGATTATGTGTCTTGTTACGATAGAACCAAAAATCACTGCCATTAGGTATATATACGCTAACAAGGTGATTATGTTCCCTTAACTAAACTTGTTCCTAGTGATGCGTTTAAAGCTCGTTTGTTGGGTCTAGGAATTTATAAGGTGTAGTGCTTGGATGTATCTTGTTATGTGATGGACACATTTCTTTTGTAACTGATCAAAGCACTCATGATTTATTTTTACATGTTGGGCATATTGAAATGTCTCCAGGCTTCTGATTGGCCTAGTCATACAAGGAATCGCCCTGGCGCTTGAGTAGCGTGCAGAATGAGATCGAATCATATTGACACTAGGTGTGCAATACTGATTACTCGTACTGGAAGTATATGAGTTAAAATGGCTATAATCGCCTTAGTGTGTCTAAGATGAAACTCGTGGGAGTCGAGTACGAAATAAATTTTCATATCGACACCTTATAGCCGAATCTTGAGTGCTGGGATTAACATTGGGTATGTTAATCTAGTATTTCAGGTTCGTTTTTTAAGTAAAAGCCAAGGCTATGATTCGCATGGCATAGAAGAGTAACATGCCCAGTTTAGGGGTAGCTATGCCATGACACACTATCATACTATGTGTGCTGAAAGTTCACCTATCTGATGAGTGATAAGTGAGTTCCCTTTCCTTATCACCGTGTGACTCTCATTTGTAATACTCATTGACTTAGAGTTATAATATGAAGTCAACGCATGATGTTGCTACTTTAATGTGTTTTCTAAGGGCTAAGATGTATACGGTCTAGTGAGGCACATTAGGAAAGCAGTTATGCTAAGATGGATTATTGTAATTGTCTAAGGAAGAATCATTTTCTCATCACCATATCAAGCCCAGGCGATTATATTTAATATATGATCAATTGATATATCAGCCATAAAGGGACAGTGTATGCCATTAGTAATGTATTTGAATGATTTGGGGTATTGATGCTTCGTGAAAGTGTTATGTCAGTTAGATGGTGACTTGATATAACACTACTCGTTTGTTTTTGGCCACACACTCCATTCCCAGTATGAAACGTGAGGAGATTCGTTAGCAGAGAGATACGAGATTTACGGTTTATATGATCGAGGGGGAGCTGTTGGCCAAGTGTAACGGTCACTTTGATACCCACATTAAGTGGGCGATTAATTATGTATTAATCGTTTGTAATATGTACAAGTCAGTTACAAATGTTGATAGTGATTTAAAGAAGAGCTGGTTATGAGTTTAACTAGGTGGGAAAAGTATTATTCTCTCTTTGCTTCTCTCTACCCTCTCTTTCACGTTAATCCTACCATCGCTAGGGATTGGGTTTGGGGTGTGATGCTATACGGTGACTCTAGTAGCCACCGTTAACCTAGTTCAATCATGTTCGTGGGTAGCATTTAACAGGCGAGATCCAGGCAACGTTTCTGCATCAAGGTGAGTCCTTACATTTCTAACACCTTATGTACCATTGAAAGCTCTGATGGCAACTGTAGTCGATATGACACTTCACCCACCCACTATATATGACGGGACAGGGGCCAGCGTTCTTGTTCGTCATCTTGCTTAAATTTGCTTGTTATTTTCAAGTTAAGTTCCAATGGATTGGATTGCTTCACGTAACTTTTTTGTTGACTCTGGACTACCATCACCCTTTCGTGAAGTGCTTGAATCTTCTTGGTTATGACTTGAACCAAGTCGCGTCCAATAGTAGAGCATCATCAATTTCTTGCCAGCATACGGAAGTTCTACACCATCTACCATGCAATCCTTTAAAAGGGAACGATCCTACGATTAAATGACAACTATTATTATAGGAGAACTTGATCAATGCTGGCTACTCATCGTATGCCTTCTTATATATAAAGCATAAGCACAAAATATTTTATTTAAGGTTTAGATTGTTTATCTCATTAGGTCTTTAGTTGCTAAGTGCACGAATGAAATTCAACATTGGCCAAGAAGCCTACCGAAGTTATTCGCCAAGATAATGCCTCATATCTAGTGTCATAGGTCAACTCTATCAAACCGGGGGCCATGGAATTAGCTAATGTTCTCTTGATGGATGCGAGCTAGTGGACCGAAGGCCCAGGTGTAGTTGTGTAACACCCCCAAAATATTAATGACATGATTTATGAAAAACTACAGAGGAAGACTTAATAATAGAAGGCGCTACCGCCATCCTGATAAGGACAAGACTCACTGAAACCATTTAATCTTGTAACTTATGTTCACAATCACAAAATCTATTAATTGAAACACTTCAAGACCAAAGTCGATAATAGTTCAACTTCAATACCATTGACTTAATCATACCATGTGCTAACTCGCACTCCACACTGCACAAGTATATTGAATATAGATCCAACTTGACCCTGAGGTCGATTCCAACATTCATGCTATGCTGAATCTACTGTAAGCATCTGATGACTTCCAAAATGGCTTGCTAAAAGGAGAAACATGTGATACTTCATCACCTAAAATGGAAAATATGAAAACAATTCGAAAATGTGAGCAAAAATTCAGTACATGCATTCCTGTATTATAAAATGAGCATAGAAACACTGTTGATGGGTACCCGCTTTTGCAACTCATTTAGTTCGCAGTAACTCTGAAAATGAAAGTAATATAAAACTGAATTACTCATTATTATCTGGATGTGAACCCCTTGCAATGATATGATCTATACATAGGTGTACACCTGCTAATCCGATCAAGAGTTAGCCTGAAGCTGCACGGGTAAATGATGGGCTGATGCCTTATAGATGATAACTGACGGGGGTCACAAGTTAAATGGCAAATCACTGTATAAACGGATTCATTGATAAACTCATTAAGGGTTATCACTTGATAAACATGTTCTGCTTTCTGAAGATACAGGCAATGGACGTACATTAAGTCTTTAAAAAATGTCATCTAACTTAATAAATATGTTCTGACTTGATAACACTTATGCATAACGGGGAACGATAACTAGGCCTCGAACTCTATTTCATAAATGTCACTGTAAGTATGTGTAGTCAGTAAATGATCTTTACTCACATCATTGAGTAAGTAAAAGTATGTGTAACAGAAAATTGAGTAATTAAATAGTATACATAACTTGGGTGCTTCAATATAACTTTAAAACTGAATTGATGAAAGTAATTGAATTTGATATAAAATAAATGAAAGTAAAATAGTTCGCAATGAAATACGAGAAGTGGGGAATGTTGTGACTTAGAAACAATATCTATCAGACTAAGTTATTGCAGTTTATGCTATTTTGAACCAAGATATATCTCTCTTAGTCTCAAACCTCTATTACTTACTCAATTCAGAACGTATCAAATGTATTTATCAAGCCAATCTAGTGTACTCATTTTTATCTTGAACCAAGCCATATATCAGCGAGCCTTAAATCTATATCAGCAACCTATTTCAGAAAAGGTCACAACCACTCTCTCAATTGTCACCATCAAGGCCTTTTCCTTTGTAATCTCATTTATCTTATTGTGGACTATTTTACTTTCATTTACTTCATATCAAATTTAATTACTTTTATCAATTCAGTTTTGAAGTTATATTGAAATACCCAAGTTATGTATACCATTTAATTACTTAATTTCTATTACACTTACTTTTACTCACTCAATTATGTGAGTAAAGATCATTTACTAACTATACATACTTCCAATGACATTTATAAAATAGAGTCGAGGCCTAGTTATCGTTCCCCATTATGCATAAGTGTTATCAAGTGAGAACATATTTATCAAGTTAGATGACATTTTTTAAATACTTAAGGTTAGCCCATTGCCTGTATCTTCAGAAAGCAGAACATGTTTATCAAGTTACAACTCTTAATGAGTATATTGATGAATCAGTTTATACAGTGATTTGCAATTTAACTTGTGACCCCATCAGTTATCATCTATAGGGCATCAGCCCATCATTTATGACGTGGCTTCTGGCCAACTCTTGATTAGATTGGCAGGTGTACACCTATGTATAGATCATATCATTGCAAGAGGTTGACATCCAGATAATAATGAGCAATTCAGTTTCATATTACTTTCATTTTCATTATTATTGCAAACTAAATAAGTTACAAAAGCGGGTACCCATCAACAGTGTTTCTATGCTCATTTTACAATATAGGAATGCATGTACTAAGTTTTTGCTCACATTTTCGACTTGTTTTCATGTTTTTCATTTTAGGTGATGAAGTATCACATGTTTCTCTTTTTAGCAAGCCCTTTTAGATGTCATCAGATGCTCACAGTGGATTCAGCATAGCATGAATGTTGGAATCGACCTCAGGGTCAAGTTAGATTTATATTCAATATACTTGTGTAGTGTGAAGTGTGCGTTAGCACATAGTATGATTAAGTCGATCGTATTGAAGTTGAACTATTATAGACTTTGATTTTGAAGTGTTTTAATTAATAGATTTTGTGATTGTGAACATGAGTTGCAAGATTAAATGGTTTCAGTGAGTCTTGTCCTTATCAGGATGGCAGTAGCACCTTCTATTATTAAATCTTCCACTGCCGTTTTTAGTAAATTATGTCATTAGCATTTTGGGGCCGTTACAAGTTAGCAATGCTTACCATGTCCTTCGTTGCAAAGTTTGTAATCCTCTTAGTTAATGGTACCTTCAAGTGTACATTGCTTCCTACTATAGTCACGCTTTACTGAGCATATGAGAGTTTACCCTTGATTCTATACAATCCTGCTAGTAAGATGGATTGCTTTTATAACTTCATTTTAGCTCACCAAATATATTTATTATACCTTTGCCTCCGATAATTTGTAATGAAATTACATAAGATATAAACAACTCATATATATCTTACCTAGAATTAATTATAATGATCTTTCTCCTATTTTAAACATTTTATTTTTAGTTTCTTTATGTTCTGTAAACATTTACAAAAGTCATCTATAGAAGTCGAGTTAACCAACCTAAGAATAAAATTCTTTCCCTCTTGGTAAACAAATTCCCTAATTTTTCCCCAAATAACACATATCGTAATAGATTACTATATGCATTCTCATTCTATAAAGCTATCAAAACCCCCCTCCATAACTAGTTCCTTAAGTGTTTCCAGTAACCAGCTCCAAGGACACGTAACCATAAGAACGTCACATCATGGAGTATGACCCACTTATAACCAAATGGTGAGAATTCGTCAAAAGCACCTAAATAATGTATATAACAACAAAAATTCTCAATGAGTTCATTTCCATATACGTTTGAACATTATCCTTCAAAACCTGATTTAGTCTAAAACTTTTAACGAAAAGAAAGGGGGTAAGGAATTGTTGGGCCATATAATCTTTAATCAAATTAAATGTGAGGCTCAAAATAATGGCAAAAAAATAACAGACGATAGGATTCTTGTCAAATACCCATAACTACAACTACAATATGAAAATATGAGAATCAACAACCAATAACGGACATTTCATAAGCAAATGTAACATCAAAGGAAATTATAGAATGACAAAAAAAAAATTTCAAAGCTCAATACAGAGTTCAACATATTGATTCAATAAGTGTACTTATCCCAAATAAGACAAAGCAAATAAGAAAATGAGGTCATAGCCTAGAAAAACAAGTGGAAAGAATCCTAAGGTGCAAAGGAGGAAAATGTAGGTGTACCAATATGACAAACATAAGACCAAGTGAGCATTTAAAATTGCAAAGTGGAAGGCAACAAGCATATGAATATAAGTAAGGGATCACAAAGTTCAAAATAATATAAGGTATAATTTATGCTCATAGCTAAAATGTAGAAGTTTTTACATAAAAGGCAAAGATATCAACAAATAAAATGCAGAACGTCATTCTTAGAAGGCCTTCGATTATAATACAGCTCGAGAGAAGTGATCCAAGTAAAGTAGCAAATGGTGGAATAACAAGGTAAGAGATTTGGGTGAATGTTAAGGTTGATAGAACAATAGGTTATAGACCGTCCTTTGTATCATGCCACAATGGTTTCCTATTCACGTGTACCATCTTAAGCTAACTTCTTGGTTCAGATAGTCTTTGTTTAACTTAGTACCTTAATGGTCAAGTTAACCCCAAAATCACCTTCAAATTAATTAATACCAGCCGACAAGCATTTACTGCACATCGTAATAGTAATCCACTTAGCTCATAACAATTAGTGAACAACTTTAGCATTAGCTATAAGTCACACATGTCTTGACATCCTACAACTCCAACCTAGCTCATTCGCCATTGCAGTTCATGAATATTCGGAAAATAGTTCCATGCTTTTATTTAATGTCACTTGATCTATTCCATATGTTCTAAAATGATTCTACACAAGTGATAGTTTTAACCACATGGTCATCAACATAACCACACACACAAAGCACAATACTTAATATCTTTGGCAACATATCTGACATCTCAAGCCACCAGGTAAAATATAGTAGATGCAAGGGAAATGGAAAATGATACTCATGAAATATATGCAATCCCCTTGTTCGTACCTACATTAATGCTACATTTAATTCCTATGCATTCTAGTTTTAAGATTGTACCTTAGATAGGGCATCCAACCACTAGGTCGAACTTAGAACTCTGATACCATTCATTAATCCCCTAAAAAATTCTAATTCATTTTCTAACTTTAACCTAAAATTTTGCAAAACAACCTACTTGGGCATTACTACCATATTTTAGTAAGAAATACACTTATATGAGGTAAAAGGAAATTTTATTAATGTAATAGAGACACAATCCAAAGCTATGGGGTTCCAAAATTCAAGTGGTGAAAGTTAGCTGAGCTAAACAATCTAACATGTATTCCATGTCAATAAATTGTTTAAGTAAGCTCCAAGTCACCCTCATACACAACCTCACATAGCCTATTTGTGCTTGAAAACAAAATATTTGAACATTAAACAAAGTCCAGTATTGCCTACCCTAATAGTGAACCAAATTCTTTTTTTATTTTATCTTCATTTTTCGTTTTTTCTTCTAAAGGAACTCAGCTATCCCTTCTCTTCCTTCAAGTATTTGGGCTCTCACTTGGACTTATCCCTCAAAATTCTGCCCCAAGTTTAGATAAAAATTTTTAGACACTTCTAATTTATTTAATTTACTCATTCCACAACCATGTTACTCTCATTTTGTTTTTAGTAATTTCATAAGTTAGTTAGAAAAGTTACAAGTTTTACCCATATTGATTTTTTAATATGAGATTTTATATTCACTTTTATTTTGTTTATTCACATTATTGTTTTATTTACAAAGCTTACATAAGAAGTTGCATAGAGTATTCTTAATGAATACCCACCATGAAAGCTATCACTTTTGATCATCTTGCAACTATGTTAATTTATATTTATTTATGGGTATTGAAGGATTCTCTACAAAGCTTAGCAGACCTAACTTTGGGGAAACTTTGTCCCTCAGTCTGCGACCACATAAATATTTCAAATGTCGAATTGAACTACAGTGCTTAACTTTATTAAATTGGAATTAACTAAAGTAATTAATATGGGTTAGCTTTACGCTATTACAAAATCCTCAAAACATGTTCCTAACCCTGACCTACATACTTCCTCACTTGAGATCCCCATGTTTGTATCCGTCAAAGACCAATTTGTGCTTTGCTTTAACAAGGACAAGAGTGATATGCTTCACTAGACGAGGGAAGCAGAAGGAATGATGTATCTAAACAACGGTCTATAGATTATGGTTTGTAAATGTCTTTGAGAAGCTATTGAAGCTCAACCTATATGGGATCTAGATCTAATTTTTGATGTGTGCTGAAAGAAAGTAAGCAATATGATTTAGAGAAGTTCACATGGAACCTAGAGATGCATTGGCCTGCATTCATGATCCCTTAGTGGATCCCATAGTGGAGGCTTATTAAGGGAAACTGAAAGACAAACGAAAGATTTAAAGGAAGGAAATGGAAAGAATATTGTTCCCAAAGAGTTAAGGAGGGTGTAGATGGTGGAGGACTAGGAGGTATTGAAGGCAAACTACATCTAGCTCCATGAATCCTACAACTATTGAAACCTCCTACCTCCTATTGATTGAAAAAGTTATTGCAGCCAAGCCCACCTAACAATGTCCCTTGGGAGATTGCTAACTTTCCAACCCATCCTTCTATTTTAACTTAATTTAGTTATCTTTTAAAAAGAATTTGTTGTTTATACAATGAAAATAATTTTATTTTGGTACATACAAAAAAAATGCGCTACATTATATCATTAATTTGACCCCCTTTTGACGAAAATCAACGGGTGAGAAAATTTAGGATCATTTTGGTAGGTTGTAGTAGATTGTCAAACTAAGGGCAGCCTCTCAAATAGTCAATTGCATCCCTTAAGGGGATTATTTGGCCTTAAGGAGAACTTACTATGAGTAACAACACTTTTCGGAGTTGGTAATATACACATGTATGTGTGTGTGTGTGTGTGTGTGTGTGTGTTACTAGTATTGCTACAAATGCTTATATGATTAATGCTTTACCTTGTTTGTTATGCTTAAAAGTTAAAGCTTTACCTTGATCATTGTGCTTACATGTTGCCTTACCTAGATGAACGTAGTGGATCCTTCACATGTTATTATTGCTAAATTTAAGGCGAGCATATATTTTAAGTCATTGTTTTTGTCCCTGTAAGTCATGCAATAGACACATGTTCTTTTTCTTAAAAAAAGGGGATATTAAAGAATAATCTCAATGTGATGTGAAAATGCGACGTATATAATAATATGAGATTTAACCTCAAGGCATATTTGTTATAATACAATAGGGTCATAAGATCTTGTTCAAGCAACTACCTTAACTTTATCTATGTGCTTAATTGATCATAAGGAACCTATTTAGTAAGATCAGTAGATAATTCAGTGCTAAAGCTTCAAACCTAGAATCGCAACTAACTTGAACTTACATTGTCAAGGACATTAATAGCTTGTTAGATTTGGACTCTTCTTGGAGTAATAAAATTATTGCAACTTGAATTAAGCTCAAAAAAATTTGTCCTGCTCTAATTATTTACAAGATTCTATAATTGATGTATGTGTTTCTTACATAAGAATTGTTATTGATTGTGAAATTCCATGATAGGGAACATAGTACAAATTATGGTACTAAAAATTACTTATCTCATAGGTGAAGTTAGTTTATGTGTCCTATTCATTGAGAAATTAGTGATTTACCATAACAAGGAAAACGAAGTTAGATTAATTAGGTATAATTTTGTTGGTAAAGTAATATTGTTGTTTAATTATTGAAAAATGTTCTAGAAGTAAGACTAACTTTGTGATTTTATGTTACAATAGTTTGATACGTTTTAGGAAAGTTTAGAAAGTAGACTCAAAATCATCCCAAATTAGGGAAAGGCGACTAATAGTTTTGTTAAAGCTTAACTGTGTCTAATATGAAGATGTAACCATTAGAGCTCGAAAGAATGGCTTTTGCCTTAGTAGAAGAGGAATACAACGGACAACGCATTAAGGGAAGGCTATAAGGCCACCTCTCCTAGCCATAAGGTGCCAAGACTTAGCTAAGTAGTTGTCAGAAAAGCAAAGGGACATCAAGGGCCTTGAACTAGCTGTTAGCTATTAGATAGAAGCATTCAACAGTTCTAAAGCATCTACTAGGAACATTTTTAGCATCCTCCAATAATCTCGTTCTCAATGCTGATAAATGAAGACCTTGCTAAAGAAGAAGAGCGCACAACACACATAAGCGCAAAGAGCTCAACTTATATTCCAAGTGTTATTGTACTCTTGAGCCATTAACTTTAAAATGATTTCAATCTTTGTACACACACATTTAAGATTCCTTGTAAGGCAAGTGGCTCATAAAAATTCTGCTTATGAACAGGAGGGTTGACTGCGAGTATCATCCTTTCTAAGTGGGACTTAGGAGAAATGACTTCTAAAGAGTCATTGAAGGTCCTGTTGTAGTTAATGTCCACGGATGGAACGTGCAAATTGTGTAAATCCCGAAGCAAATTAATACAACCTAGTTGAATCCTAAGGAAGGGACCCTAAGTGGGGACACAGCCGAGTTGGAGGGGTGAATCTCATTAAAGAACATAGTGTGTTTTACTTTATGTTCTTCTCTTACACTAATCTACTGTCTTGATCTGCAGTCTCACTGTTCTTGATTTTACTTTTAACATCCTTAAGTTTGCTGTATTAGTCTTCATGTTTTTGATTTTATGTCCAGCATCCTTCAGCTTCTTATATCTTCTATAATTTGTGATTAAGTTTTACTTTGCTATTATCTATGGTGACACTATTCACCCTCCTTAGGCTGATTTAGCTTACTTGGGAGAAACATATCTTTAAGAGGCTCTGAAAGACTTTTGGGTTTAATGAGAAAAGAAAATGAATAAAATGCATATAATCTTTTAAGAGATGGAGGAATTGTTATACATCTATTTAGGTTAAAGATCACATAGTTCATAGGATCAACAAACTTGTACTAAAAAATCCTCTTCTATGTCTTTGTAATTCTTTTCTTCTATATATTAGTTCATTAGAGTCCCTAACTTCTTCCTTTGAATAGGAACTTAGGTCCATACATGCTGACTTTAACCTTTTTCAAGTTGACTATGTAGCATCGTGTAGTTGGTCTTTACATCTGTTTCTTCATCTTTCTTATAGTTGTTAAGCTGAACTTATTGGAAAGATGATGAACTAACACAAATATCATTACTTTCATCAAATATAACATGTATACTTCTTTGAAGAATCTTACTGGTTTTGTTAGAAGATGTTTAAGGTTTATTCTGAATAGAATAACTAACCCAAGCACTTTCATCACTCATGGCAACAAATTTGCCAAGATTATCCTTGCTATTGTTTTAAATATATCATTATCACAAATCATAGTGCACACCACATCTTCCAAAGTCTTGCTCCTTCTCCCCATAACACAATTTTGTTATGGAGTCCTTCGGGTTACAAAGACGTGTGTGATCCTATGCATGTTATGATATTCAATGAGCTCCTCTGGATTCAAATTTTTTCCATGGTTATTTCTAATGAAAACAATAGTGAGGACATTGATGCCTTAACTTGTCTTACTAGTTTATAAAATGTCCTCGATGTTTCAAATTTACCCCTTAGAAAAAAAATGTAGTGCATCTAGAAAATTATCAATAATTAAAAGGACATATATGCCACCATCCAGACTATTAATATGAGTAAGACCACATAAACCTACATATAATAACTCAAGTGGTTTATAGGTTGAAATTGTTTTAAAAGACTTCAACGAGGTTATCATTTGCTTGTCTCCGTAATACATGCGCCACAAACTCTGTGTTCTGATACCTTTAAACTTACGAAGTAGCCCAAATAGATTATGTCAAGCATGTTTATTAATTGTGCACATGTTACCATGCCCTAGCCTACTATGCCCCAACAATAATTCATCATGAGGTACTTAAGATATGTAAGATGCTATTATTTAAACATAATCAAGATACTGAAAGTGCCACACTCTGGTGAGGCAATTACTCTTTCAAGTTTGTTCTGGGATGAATTCAGCTTTTAGGGGAAGCAATAGTGTCAACATCATATTTTAAAAAAAATTTGATAAACTTTTCAAAAAATAAGATTTCAAAAAAATCATCCCCATGATAGCAAATGGTGATTGGCTTAAGTCAAAGGCTAACTAGCCAACAACTAGGACTAGGGTGAATGTAAGACCGATGGTATGGACAGTAATCTTCCCAATGATGTCGCTCATTTAACAGCAACCTCTACTAAGATTTCAAATGAAAATAGTGAATTATCAACTAATTTAGGTTGAAAACGGTCCAAATGCATTAAGCTAAAGCTCAAAAAGGGCCTAGACATATGCTATTAATAGGATTAAATAAAGACAATATGGTTGAGCACTAGGGTAGTGCTGATAAAGCAAGCATAATCTAAAACCTATCTTTAGAAGCTTTTCAGTGCAAGTAATTAGTTATGATTTAAAAAAGGGTTATGAGATCAAGGAAGGATCCCCTAAACATATTTCGTAATGGTAAAGATCTTTGAAGTTTAATAAAATTAGGAATAAATCTATATCTAAAAAGTTACAGAATTAAAGTTAAATTCCTCGTAAGTAACCACCTAAGGACCCCTATATAGACAAATCATGGCAAACTCAAGAGGTCCAGTTCATACGAGTAATTTAGATCTTTCATTCATAATTCCTTTCTTGAATTCTTTAAACATGAGCGTCAGAGGCTCCTAAAGATGGCAAAATCTCTCTTTTATTAGGAGTTGCTTTTTTAGAAATCCTTAAACTGTGGTACAAGTTTCTTAAGGTCCTATAAAGAAGGTCGTGTTCTATCCTAAGCTAAAACATTTGGCATCATCATTGGGGGCCATAAGTTGATCAAGATGCCGCCTCAGGATAGCATAAAGGAAAAAGACGCTGGAGGGTCTATGGACCAAGATCCTAAAAATAAACCCTTAGGCAATAATTATGAGAATGGACAAGATGCCTTAGATAAGGAAGATATAGCTCCCACTAGGGAATGTCCATCTCTTAAGAATGTTCATGTCTTGAAATAAAGAGATAACGTCTAGAGGTTGACGGATAAAGTTGATCAACACAAAGGTCAAAGAGGTTGTAGCTCCTATAATGAAGTCCTTGAACCTTGGTGCGGTTGCCTAAGGTCCAAGAAAGAAGCCTGAGTTCTATGGTAAGTAGAAACATTTTGCATTGCCTTTGGGGGCCATAACTTATCAAGATATCACCTAATGGTAGCATGAAGGAAAAATAGGCTAGAGGGTCTATGGACCAAGATCCTAGAAATAAGCCCTTAGGCAATAATGATGGCATTGGAAAAGATGCTTTGGACAAGGAAGACATAGCTCCTACGGGATAACGTCCATCTCTCAATCATGCTCAAGTCTTGGAACAAATGGATAGTGTTTAGAGGCTGACATATGAAGTTAATCACAACAATGGTCTATGAGGTTGTAGCCGGTATAATTAAAGTAATCAGATGCTTTATTGGTTGCTTACAGGTAGCTAGAGAGGACTATTTCTAGGAGATTGATTATTAAGGACATGATAAGGATTTGTAAAAGGCAAAATGAGCTTTTCCTTAGAATTTGAGAAGAGAGGGAGATTGAGAATAAGAATTCGAAGTACTGGAGGATGAAAGACGATGACCTGGGAGAAATCTTAAACTAAAAGAACACTAGCCTCAAAAAATCTACAAAAGCCTGATCGAGAGAAATCTTATCAAGAGGAGGGGTGTAAGGAAGACTCTCAGTAATAATGTTCTACCTTTGTCAAACTTGTGCCTTCATAATATCATTCCCCATAATGCACAAGCGAAATATATGACCAGCATAACCTTATAAATGGGTCATATACCATTTAAGACACCCTTTAATTCTAAGAATTAGGGTATAACACTCCCAGAGAAAATTAAGGTGTTAAGAATAAGTCTTTATAAAGGGACTATAGGTCCTCGAGAATGTCTCGATGCTTATCTGACTAAATTTTTTTCGTAACCTTCTCCTTTAGAGTTAATGTTATGTAGATAATTTCCATCCACCCTTAAAGGGGCAGCCCATATAATGTCCTATAGTCTACTCTCATGATATATCAGGACCAACAAAAATCTTTATAATAGTGTCATTAGTCAATGTGTTGGGAGTAAGAGCACCCTAATGCCCAAAGTAGCATTGATGAATTTGGTGCAGAGAGATACAGAGTTGCTTGCTAACTGTGTGGAGAAATTCAATATAGGGACCCTCTTTATTGAGGGCTTAAGGCCAGATAAAGCACTACCATCTTTTAGTGATGGAGTCAGCATAGTAGATTATGAGGGACATTTATAATAAAACCGTTGCCTATGTTAGTTAAGATCTTAAAGATAGCTATATGTTATATTAAGCTTATGATTGTCATGAAAGGGTGAAGAGCTCCCAACGAGACATTTAGGAGGGATAAAAAAAAAGGCTAAATTAAGGTAACCATCAACAAAGAGAAGACCCTCAAGATATGATCTTTCTTTAATGTCTCCAAAAGTGAAATCTAAATAGAGATAAAGAATTGCATACCAATGGATAAGACAAGACCTCTTAAACAAATACCCTAAAATAAGAACAAGGGTAGGTAGTGTGAGTTTCACAACGAATATGAGCATGATGCAGGATACTACTGGAATCTAGATAGAGTGCTAACCATTGCTGTAAGCACATGGGTAGTTGTAGTATAGATAAAAGGTATATTTTCTCAGGGACTAATGTAATCTATCGAGTCTTGTCTATCAGAATATGCTAAGTAAAATTCTAATTCAAATGGTTTCAATTTAACAACTTCCAATTCACTAATTTTTAAATCAATTAAAGGAACATGCTTAGGAATTTATGTAGTTATGAAAAGTGATTGGATTAGAATGACAAACATGTGCTTTTTCTCAAATAAGTTAATCTTGACGAATTGCAATCTATCAAAAAATTTGGCCTATTCCTTCGAAATCAACCAAATTTGCCTAAACTAAGCAAAAGTTGTTCTTTCGAACAAATTTGTATTAATCCAAGTAAAACATCTTCGATTACTTACTAGTCCTCCTAACATGCAAATCTCTCTTTTTAGATGACGCTATGTCAGGTTTTATCAAGCAATCCAACAACCAAATATCACCTTTCAGTTCTTTACCCGATTGTTTCAAGTGTGCAAGCAAACTTTGGTCAAAAATCTACTCACAAAATGATGATAATCACTTGATAGAACGAAATGAAACCAATCTTGAAAATAAGCATAATTCTTTAGATTAAAACATGATCCAACAACACCTTCATAAACTACTAAATCCCTAGACAAAAATTAAACTACTCACGCATGACTAAGGATTAAATAACTAACCAATGTTTTGTGAAATCTGAGCGGAAGGGCTTGATTAAGAATAGCCTTTAACAAAGGGTTTCAAGCCGCCTCAAGATCAAACAATCACACTCAGGATTACTCACCAATATAAATACCAAACTAAAATCCAAACTAAGGAAAACTAGAATTTGAGAAAGAGAATAAAATATGCTACTCTATATTCCTATGCATCTCCCCCCTCTGCTATTGCCTGAACGAAGCCCTTTTATATGAGAGCACGGACATTTTCAGCCACACAGCTGAAGGAAAACGAAGAGGCAATAGTTTTTCTACTCACCGCGGTCCGTGGCAGACACCACGGTCAGATCGTGGTCTAGGCTGAAACCGGTTTTCTACTCGTTTCTTACTCCACGGGCATAGCATCACAATGGTGTTCGCGGGGGAGGTCAAAATACATCTATTAAGGGTCAAATGTTGGGTAAAAAGGCCCAAAATCCTATAAATCACATCAAACAACCATGTCCAAGCATAAATCGAGAATAGGAGTATAAATAATAACATTAAGCACATAATTCTCCTAAAAGTGAAGCAAAATAGCCCTAAAATGATGTATACGTTAAGCACTTATCAAACTCCCTCATGCTTAAACTGTTGCTTGTCCTCAAGTAATGCAAAAAATAAAAAAAGTACAAAGAATCTCCTCAGGATAGATATAAATAACATTCAAATGGCAATGCTGATCCAAAGGTAGCCTAAAAAGATACAAAAAACATCAACAAACAGATTAGGGAATGAAATTTTTGAAAACCTTTTGATAGAACACAATGTCAAACTTGAATCAATCTCCCCAAATCATCAAATACAATCATTTCAACATATGAAACAAGTAAGGCTATCAAGGCTGATGGAACCTCACTGTAATTATGTGGCTCTCACCACTCATGTGTTTAACAATAATGAAGGTTCTCTCAATTCTCATTCGTTAGGCTCAAATCTACCACAAGCTTGACAAGACTCTCAAATTTGTCATCATTAATCCGTAAACAAACTAGACAATCATAAGGACTTTCATAGGGTTGTAATTGGGCCATGGGCTAAAGGTAAGAAGGGGACAAATGATTTGCAAATGAGGAGTTAGAAGATAGAGATTGAGAGCCAAACAATTCTAATACATCATACTACATCCTTCTTAGACCATTATATTTCATCAAAATACATCCGGAATTGAAGAGAGAAAGAGTCGAAAATTACGAATAATTTACAATCCCAACAAGGCTAACATTTTCTTCCATTTTTTTCTTTCTTTTTTCCTTCTTGTTTCTTCTTTTCGTTGTTCTCTTTTTTTTAGCTTTTTTTCCCCAAAAAGGGATAGCCAAGGGGAAATCCATAACAACCTTTAAATTCTAATCTTCTTCGAGCTTTGTATAATGAAACTAGGGATTTATCAAAATCTGACATCTCTTCATCAAACAGCCAAAATTTTCTAAAAGATAACAATCCACCTTACTAGTGCCCTATGATGCATAAGAATGAAACGCTCCTCTAGTTTTGGCTTAAGAGTAAGAAAAGTATTTGGCATGGGCTATAATCGGAGGTTCAAATTAAGAATGTCGGATATAGGCTTAAAGGGGCTAGCAAGGGATACATTACACAACAAAGGTGGCTATTTGGCCGTGGGGTTTAAAAAATAAAGAAAAATGCCTCAATCATATTGCCTAAATGCATATGCAAAATGTGATCTTGAATGAGAATCAAAGCAAGTTCTAGAGAAATAATGTTAAGGAATGGTCACATATGAAAGAAACATGAGACTATATTGATAAAAGCCTCTAAAAGCTCAAACTTTCATGGGACATCTACCAATGACAAAACTAGCTCACTAGTAAAACATATGCCAAAATTCATGTAAAGACTCATGGGGTAAATTAACTCGCATCCAACATGTGGTCAAAACGTGGAGATTATTTTGAAAACTCATTTGCAAACATTTTTATGCACAATTTGGATGAATCAAAGGATTAAACTAAACGAAAGAAGTCTACCAAATCTAAAAAGATCATCATCAGACGATTTTTTTAATTCTTTTTTATTTTTTTGTTTTTTCTTTAATGCATGCTTATAGTAACAATGCAAACCAAAATGCAAAAGAAACTAATAAAAGAAAAACTAAAATGTAACCTAGAGTGAAAAGAAAACTAAATGCACTACTAAACAAAACTAAAACTTAAATCAAAACTCCAAAAACTACTACCAACTACATATACAAAGTATAATCACACCAAACCAAAACAAGCATCAGACACCAAATATAACGACTAACTCCCCCATGCTTGAATCATACGTTGCCCTCAATATAGGCATGCAATCGAAAAAAAGGGAAGGGGAGTAGCATAAAGCAATCAGAAAGGAGGTGGTGGTGGCGGATGGGGTCGTTGGCCATATGAGATATGTTAATCCTGCCAGGTCTCTAGACATGCCCTATAATCTTAGAAATACTGTGTCTGAGTAGTAAGCATCCCACGACGCTCATTGTGGGGCTCTTGGATAAAGTCCCAAAGAGCGACGTTCTCAGAAGCAACAAAGCTCGAAGGGAAACTTGCTCTGCTTGAATGGATCTAAGGCATCTTGGACGTCGGTATAGTCAGGAGGGGGTGGTTGAGAGGAAGAACTAGGTCCTACTTGACTAGAATGAGGGATTGGATGATGGGGTGCAGGTCGAACAACCTCATCATCACCAGGTACCTAATAAAGGTTAGCTCTATGAAGTGAGGTGGTTCGATCGACATTGGAAGCGGCGAAAGCCGGTCCCTAGGGTAAATCCAACATAAATGCCCAACTTCAACTTTACAAAAGCTTATACTTTCAAAGGAAGCTTGATCAAGTCGCTCGGACCTAGAAACTCTATCCTCAGGGTTGGGCTCAACACCCAAAAATCTAGCAATAGTAGTCATAATCCCACATATGACTGTCCGACCTTTAGTGCTAACAACAGCACTATGCAATTGCCTGGCTAAAAAGGAACCTGGGTCAAGTTGGACACCATTAAGCATATATGACAAAAAGCATGACTCAGATAATCTCGGGACATTCAGACTATCGTCTCGAGCAAAAAGGGAACAAGCCAAGATACGTTGTGCTATTTTAATACAACGGTTCCTAATATAAGTGCATTTTGATGAACTAGTGTTGTACCTAGCACTCTCCGAAAGTTCACCCTAAAATGCATTCGGATTGAATTTACAGAGGGCTTAGCAGTTCGGTAAATCGATACTAGGTGAAAAACCGAAGGTACTGTTAAAGGCACCTAAGTCCAGTTCATAAAATTAACCCTGCAAATAAAACGAATGTATCCTGCTTGACATTGAGGTCCTCTACGACATGGATTGTAATTAAAAATTCAAGGGTCAAGTCATGATATATATGCTCTTTTATTTCCAAAAAGTGTCCCATACCACCTCTTGCAAATAACCATCTAATATCATCTAACATTCCTAACAGAGCTAACAGTTTCTCATCATCATATCTAGTTGCTATAACCAGGCATTCATTCAGGCAATTATATCTGGCAACATGATAAGGATGTGTCAAACCAAAGGGGTGAGGAATGGTACCTCTAGCACGCACATTTCGGGATGTCCTTTAAAGTTGAGATGGTGCTTGACTTGAAGAACCAACCTCTTTAGTGCTCCTTTGTCTCTTGGTTGGTGCCATTGTTCCAAAAACCAAAACAAAAATCAAAACTGAAAACTAAATAAGAAAAATTTTAAGAAGAAAATGAAGAAATTAAGTAAAAAGAAGAAGAAGAAGAGAGAGAAGAAGATGGGTGTGCTGGATGAGTGAAGTGAGATGAATTTGAAGAAAAAGAAGAAGAAAAAGATGAAATTTATGGGGAAAGAGAAACGATTGAGTGAAATGGAATGATTTTGGGTGAAAATGAGTAAAAATGGAGAAGAAATGAGGGAAGATTGAAGGTATTCGCTGTGGAGGGTTTAGAGAGAGAAAAGGGAGGTACAGAGAGGGGCTCGAGGTTGAAGATGAAATGTGAGAAAGATGAGTGGGCACCACGATCAAAAATCTTGACTGCAGGTTATAGCAGTACACTGCGGACTGTGGGGTTCACCACGGTCTGACTATGGCGTCTATTGGTCCATTTGTTTTTCAATTTTTCTGGGTGGCACCCTACAGCCGTGGTTCTGGGGATCTGGCCGTGGTGGCTAACATTTTGTTCATAATTTTTGTTTTTTTAATACTTTTTTGTTGAAAATAAGCACAAACTACAAAAATAGTAAAAAGAAAAGCTAAGAAAAGAAAAAGAAAAAAGAGCTTGGGTTGCCTCCCAAGAAGCGCTCTTTTAAGGTTAAGAGCTTAACCCTTCTTCTATGCTTGGTTGGATCAGAAAGTGTATGGGCATTGACTTTATCCAGGACCACAAAGTCAAACTTCTTCAGTCGAAGGTATCATCTTAAAAGTTCTAGTTGAAGGTCCTTCGTTTTCATGACATGGTATCATAATGCATTATCTGCGTACAAAATAAAGCGTACTCGTGGCCTATCAGGTGGGTCACTATCAACTTGCTCAACCCCAAAATCAAAATTTATATCAAATCCTTCTGTAGGGGGCATAGAGAGAATAGCTTATGTGCACCTGTAATAGTTGCTCATAAAAGATTCGTTAGGAACAGGGACCTCAACCTCGGGTGTGTTAGGTGGCATAGGAGCAGCAAACTCCACCTTAACATACCTTTAGTCGAGGCCCTCATAAGAAATCCAGTTAGAATTAGGAGGGTCTTTACAATTCAAGACATTCTCCATATCAATATCAGGAGAAAGGGCAATGCGTCCAATAAAGAAGAACTAGGAGAAACCAAATCTTCCTTTGTATGACAAAACACAGCATAGCGCCCTTCCACCTCAAATGTAATCTGTCCCTTTCTTACATTTATGTGACAACCAGCTGTAACCAGAATGGGCTGACCTAGGATAATTTGGGCATCATCGGTCTTAGGCACATCAACTATAATAAAGTCCTCCAATACCCACATATCTCCAATCCACATATGGGTTACGTCTTAGAGCCGTTAGGTAAATGTAGTGAAAAGGGTGCGGCTAGTAATGGTCCCAGGTGAAGCTTATGAAACAAAGAATATGGCATTACACTAAAGCTTGCACCTAGATTGCATAGAGCTCTCTCAATTTCCACTTTTTCCACAATACATGGGATAGAAAAACTGCCTGGGTCAGGGTGCTTGGGGGGAAATTGTGGGAAACTCCATGGTTTTATTCTTTACCAATGTGGCAGCCTTGCCATCATTGTTCCTTTCCTTACTTCCAGTCATGATTATTTCCCTACCCTCTTCCATTGGTACATCCTCAGGATCAGTTAAGTCATCTATTTCTTCCTTTAAAATGACGCAGTTGTAATGCTCATGAGGGTTATGTTCGGGATTGCTAGGAAGTATGTCTGTAGGCGTCAATGAAAAACTAGCTTTTTGGGCAATCTGGGATTCCAACATCCTATTATGAGTTGTAAGCACATCAACCTTTGAGGCTAATTGCTTAATATACTCATCCTGTTTTTGTTGCACCATAAGCATACTTTCCATCATCGCTTCTAAATTGAACTTTTGGGGTACTTGAGAAGGGAAATAAGGTCTTTGAAAACCAGGGGGTGGTTTAGCATTCATATGCGACACATTTGCTGGGTTTGGATTAGACCTATAGGAGAAATTCAGATGATTCTTCCAACCAGGATTATAGGTACTAGAACAAGGGTCATTGGCCGGTCTCGGGTTGAAGTTTTGAACATAGTTAACTTCACTAAGGTCTTGGGAAAAAGGACTCCCAACTTGATAATTCAAAGTCACATGCTCAATAGAACCACAAATTTCACAAGGCGAAGGGACACTAGAATTCAAGGCATTAATATTCATTCGGTCCAGTCTTTAAGTCGTAGTATCTACTTTAGTAGAAAGTAAAGTAAGCGCATGAACTTTAAGCTTATCTCCACCCCGTTTGGGTTGGCCTCTTTTGGTGAACCATTGAAAACTATTAAGTGTCATCTCCTTAATTAAGTTATAGGCTTCATCCTCAGTTTTGTTCATCAAAGTTCCTCCTGCCGCCGCATCAATAGTAGACCTTACAGACTGGATCACTCCATTATAAAAGGTTTAGATAATCATCCAACGCTGAAGACTATGATGGGGGCATAAGCGCAACAAATCTTTAAACCGCTCCCAGGCTTCATAGAGCATCTCTTCATCTTTTTGCGTGATGTTGATGATCTGATTTCTCAAAATTGCTATTCTGTTCGGAAGGAAAAACTTGGCGAGGAAGGCTCTTGTCAACTCACCCCAAGTGGTAAGGCATCCAGATTGCAAGAAGTGTAACCAAGCCCTTACTCTATCCCTCAATGAGAAAGAAAATAAGCACAGGCAAATTGCATCAGTGGAGACTTCATTAAGCTTTAGTGTCGCAAACATCTAAAAAGACCGAGAGGTGTAGATTCGGGTCTTCTAAAGGCATTCCTTTAAACTGGAATTATTACACCATCGAAATGAGTGTTGGTTTGAGGTTGAAATTGTTGGCATCAATAGTAGGGCGAGCAGCGCAGGAAAAATTCCTACAAGCACTATCACCAACACTACCAATGCAATCAAACAAGAAAAGAAAATTACAATAAAGGATAATAAAACACTTAGTCACTTTTATAAGACTAACTCAAACTTGACCACTGCTGCAAGTGCATGGGTAGTTATAGTATAGATAAAAGATATCATTCCTTAGGGACTAATGTAATCTATCGAGTCTTGTCTATCAGAATATGCTAAGTAAAATTATAATTCAAATGATTTCGATTTAACAACTTCCAACTCACTAGTTTTTAAATCAATTAAAGGAACATGCCTAGAAATTTATGTAGTTACGAAAAGTGATTGGATCAGAATGAAAAACATATGCTTTTTCTCAAATCGGTTGATCTCGAGGAATTGTAATCTATCAAAACATTAGGCCTATTCTTTCGAAATCAAACAAATTTGCCTAAACTAAGCAAAAGTCGTTCTTTCAAACTAATTTATCTGAGTGTAAGTTAAACATCTTCGATTACTTACTAGTTCTCCTAACATGCAAATCTCTCTTTCGAGACGACGTTATGCCAGGTTTTATCAAGCAATCCAATAATTAAATGTTATCTTTCAGTTTCTCATGCGATTATTTCAAGTGTGTAAACAAACTTCGGCCAAAAATCTACTCACAAAATGATAATCACTTGATAGAACGAAATCAAACTAATCTTGAAAATAAGCACAATTCTTTGGATTAAAACAGGATCCAACAACACTTTCGTAAACTACTAAATTCCTAGACAAAAATTAAAGTACTTACGCATGATTAAGGATTAAACAAGTAACAAATGTTTGGCGAAATCTGAGCGGAAGGGCTTGACTGAGAATAACCTTCAACCAAGGGCTTCAAACCGCATCAAGATCAAACACTCATACTCAAGATTACTCACCAATACAAATAAAACTAGAATTTGAAAAAGAGAATAAACTATGCTACTCTATATCCCTATGCATCTCCCCCCTCTGCTGCTGCCTGAACGAAGCCCTTTTATAGGAGTGCTCAGACATTTTCAGCCACATAGTCGAAGGAAAAGAAGAGGCAACAGTTTCTCTATTCAGCACGGTCCGTGGTAGATGCCATGGTCCGACCGCGGTCTGGGCTGAAACCTATTTTCCGCTCTTTTCTTGCTCCACGGGCGTAGCATCACATGGGTGTCCATGGGGGACATTAAAATACATTTCTTAAGGGTCAAATGCTTGGTAAAAAAGAAAAAAATCCTGCAAATCACATCAAACAACCATATACAAGCATAAATCAAGAATAGGAGTAAAAATAATATCATTAAGCATATAATTCTCCTAAAAATGAAGCAAAGTAGTCCTAAAATGATGTATATGCCAAGAACTTATCAAGTACTCAATAATATATCCAAGAAAGAAAATTAGACGAATTTCTCAAGACCAACCACAAGGAAAGAAGAACCATCCAAATAAGAAAAGTTCAGAAAAAGGACTCAGGGCACACTCTTGAAGGGAACAATACATGTAATCTTTGGAGGACCTCCAATTGCTAGATTATCAAGCAAGGCCTTGAAGACTCACATGGCGACATCAGATCAAGCACGCCTAGAAGTAAATTAGGCAACTAAAAATACTCAACAAAAATGGTTTCTGAAATTGCCAGACCTCTAAGGCAGCCTCATGATAACCCTTTAGTAACCAAGCTAAATAGTAGCTAACTATGACATTATTTTGGTACTGGCCGATACTTGAAGTTCAATATATTTTATGTTCTATGAATGTCTTATCAAGCTCAATTTGCAGGATAAGGATATTTTTACAGTTCCATACCCATCACTAGCTTCACTAAACATGTATTGCATCTGAGGGGGTGATTAGGATATATACTAAGGCAGGGACAGAGAAGAGGAAGACCAGGGAAGTGATAGTGAATTACGTGGTCAGGGATTTGTCCTCTGCTTAGAATATGATGGTAGGAAAATCACTCATGAATTCTCTAAGAGCAACATTATCCACCTATAACGTAAAGACACAATATCCAATAGACAACAGTTTTGTAGATAGGATAGCGGGAGACTAGAAGATTGTAAATAGTGCTACGTAGCAATTTTGAAGGCTTTCCACCCACACGCAGAGTACATATAAGGGAGGCTTCACAGAAGAGCAATAGGCAGGTAGTACAATGGCAAGAGACAAACACTATGATTGTTGCTAAACTCAATAGACTCTTAGACTGAGCCAAAGGACTAATTGGACGAGGTACCTTCGGTACAAGCCTAGTCCAAGATTGTGCAAATAGTAGCAAAGATGAATCTAATTTTTTAAGAAGCAATTATATCTATACTACGACAATTGCTTTTGTAGTACAAGGGATACCATGAATTAATCAAGGGATAATGGTCCACAAATCGGCCAAAAGCCTATAGCCAAGGAATGTGAAGTATAAAGGAAGACACTTTGTTTGTGACAGGAGAAAAGCAGATTTAGAAGAAGTGTAAAAGTTGTTGGTTGCTAGGTTCACCAAAGAGTGTTATCATTTGAATTGGCAAGTAAATTTGGTAATAGTCTAGAAGCGTAATGGCTCCTAGAGGAAGCGCATGAATTATGTCACTATAATAAGCCTTGTCTAGCTTATAGTTTCCCATTCTTTAAGATTGACTCTTTGTTGGATTTAACTAGTGGTTCTGGGCAACTAACTTCATGGATAGCTGCTATGATTTCCATCAAATTCCAATGCAGGATCAAGATCATGATTACACAACATTCATCACTCATTAAGGGTTATGTAGTTACAACTTACAAAGAAATACTATGGATACTTTTGATACTTTAAAAAAGTATGAAATGGAGCTGAAACCCTAAAAGTATACATATGGGGTATAATTTATGTTTCAACATAGCATGGAGTTTTTGTGATTGTTTTGGGAACTTTGCTGTTATGCAAGGGTTACTGACAAAACAAATCTCAAAGGTTGAGGAACGGTTTCTTCTAAAAAGCCTCCGATGCTCAAGTTAGAGAGACTTTTAGGAGATGGTAGTAAGCACAATGTAGATTATGAGAGTTTTATTGACCTACCTTTGATTTTGGCCATAGCTTATTTATATATGGTTTTAGGGTGGTTCTATTGGAGTGATCTTACCAAGATTCTAGATCTTTTTAGATATAGATTACTTCCTACCCTTATTCAGGCTCAAGTTACTGTTTGTGTGCAGATATAGGAGGTCTTGGCTAGATCTTTCTATCCTGGCAAGTCATATGTAGTATTTTTCAAGGTTTTAGTAGACATAGGTTTTATTAAGCTTCTGTTCGGGCCTAAACTACTCAACCTTCACTAGGCCCAATAACTCTTAGCTTAATCTCCTTCGTGGGGTTTTACCAAGCTAACCCCAATGTGTCTCAAAGTTTTATTTACCCAAATTATTTGTGCTTAGGCCAACTTGGATCTTGATCAAATTATGCCCCAAATTGTAACCAGGCCTAGCCCTCTTATGTCTTTAGTATTCTATACCATTATCTTGTCTCCTTTCCTAAAAGACTTAGCTAGGACTTCTCTAATAGTTTTTTTCTAATATTTGTGGAAAATTTTCTCTAATTAGATTTCAAATCTCTTACATTGAAATAATCTTTAGCTAATTTTATTTTCTATTGCCCAAAAAAGTACTTCAGTATCTACTCACTAGCTGCTTCAACATATCTAAATTGAGTGCCCCTTTGCCATCTCTTTAATTCCTCAATGCAGCTAATGATGGTTGGTTTAGTTTTTGATCTTTTTTTCTTCTCTTCAGGTATTTTCCTGCAATCTCATGACATTCCCTAATCACAACAATAGCTTTAGTTGTTCTGGGTTGATTTCATGGAAAAATTATTAACCCATTCTAAGCTTCTCAAACCAATGTTTTGTCAGTTCCACATTTTACATTTTCACAAAAGCATTTTAAGTCTTTTTCGACCTGTTCCTTCTTTTCATATCATTTATGTACATCAAAGGATCACGAGAATAGAGACAATACATTCGCATAGACCTGTCAACTCATGCTTTCTTTCCCTCTAAAGCCTTACAAGAGGAAATGTGGGGTATTTCTTCTAGGTCCATGCCTTTAACAACCTACGTCCCTGTGGCTTTGCCAGAGGAGGTAGTGTTTATAACCACTTATAGGCCAGCACCATGGGAGACGGGTCCAACTTTAGGTGGGACTACTAAGTATTCAGTCCAAACTGAGACTGAAACGAAGATGGCCTAGACCGTGCCAACTCGGTTTGGTCCTCAGTCCTATCTTTTTCTACTATCAGTCTTCAGTTTGGTTTGGTTCTGGACCGAGTGGACCGATAGATCGTACTGAGACCTAATTAAATTTATGGTTTTTCAGATTTTGATATTTGAGTTTTCAATTTCCTCAATCCTCATTATTTGCCTCGCACTTGCAAATACGGTGATAGCCACTCGCAGCCTGAGCCCAGCCCTGCGTCATCAATCGTTAGTCCCTCCCTGGCTCCGTCCCACTCAGTGGTTGGCACTCTCCCTCTTGCTCTTTGCCTCTCTCCGAAGAACCAGCACCGAGCGACCTTCAGCTTTGGCCAGCGCCTTTGCACCTGGTTTGATGCATCATGACTATACTCGGCACAACTGCACCACAACAGCATGCGTCTTTGCTGCTCGTTTGCCTTCCTTCAGCGTTCATGGTAACCTCTGAGTCTGAACTTGTGGCTCAACGACTCCTAATTCTCAAATATCACCAATATTTCTTTCACTCTTTGATTCTGTGGCTGTACATGATTGTCGATGGCCCAGATAGAGTTGAGATTGAGTATAAAAATGGAAGAAGTAGCACCGAAGAAAGCTTAGATTAGCATGGGTTAGAAGATGAGGTTCTTAGGATTAGAATTATATTTAGGTTTAGTTTCTTGAAT
>JAKOGI010000376.1:67500-75000 GCA_029747015.1 Carnegiea gigantea
CTTTGGCAATATAACCACTATAAGATGTGACATATTGTGTTGAGCCACGTGCCAATGATAGTAAGTCTTCTGTTTTCTTGGTCTTCTCATGCTCATATAATTCTGCCACCTATTAAAAATAAATTAATTATAATATATTGATCATATATACATTAATTTACATGTACACAAGAAAATATCCAAGGTAATGTTGGGTACTTACTTCACACTTGAACCATTCCCTAAAGTGTTTACACCATTCCTCCTCAGACAGTGAATGCACCCATGCTTGGCTTATAGAGAATTTTCTAAACAAACCATGAGAGCTACGTAAGTTGTAAATTATTAAGGTACACCAAGATATTAGAAAAGGAGGAATGATACTATAAAGATAAGACTTACTCTAGAAAAGGTTGGACTTCATCACAATTCTTTAGAAGATAAATGTGACCTTCATCTAACTCATGCTTCTCAATATTGGTACGCACTATTTGAGCTCCTAATCCTTGACCAGGATGATTAAAGATCGATAAGCCACCATCATGCTCATTCTGATTTTCATAGTTTTGATGAAAATGATTGAACTTCGTCTCTACGTTTTGAAGATACCTTGAACAAAGTGTCATACACTCATGAGCTAAATAGCCCTTTGCAATTGAGCCCTCTGGTTGAGCCCTGTTGCGAATGTAGGATTTATTTGTATATATAGTCTGCTCGGTTGTATACATATGTCGAAATTGGACTGGCCCGCCAATTTTAGCTTCATGAGCAAGGTGTATAGGCAAATGCACCATAACATCAAAAAAAGAAGGACGAAATTTCTTTTCTAGCCTGCATAAAGTAATGAGGATTTGTGCCTCAATTTGCTCTAAGTCCTTCATCCTAAGCTCTTTAGTACCCAGTATAGCAAAGATCATTGATAACTCAATGATTGCCTCCCATACTGATGGAGTAAGAAGGCTACGCAATGCTAGTGGTAAGAGATGTTGGAGTATAACGTGACAATAATGACTTTAGATACCAGAGATTTTTGCTTCCTTCATATTCACACAGTAAGATATATTCGAAGAAAACCCATCTGGAACTTTTAATTCTTTTATGAATTGGCAAAACTTGCACTTTTCAGGAAGGGATAAAGTGTATGGTGCAGGAGGCATCTTCAACTTATCACCATCTCTCAGCAAATGTAAACTAGATCTTAATCCCATCCTTTCTAAATCCAGACGCGTCTTGATAGTATCCTTAGTCTTACCTTTGATGTTCATGTTCGTTCCAAGAATATTATCACATATATTTTTTTCAATGTGCATAACATCGAAATTATGGCGTAATAAAAGGGTACTCAAGTAAGGAAGCTGAAAGAAGATACTTCTCTTATTCTAATTGTCCCCCCTCTTATAATGGGATATTTTAGCCTTCTTATGTGGAACCTTTGTCAAGCATACACTCTCAAGGTCTTGCACTTGATGAAGAATATCATCAATTGAAGAAGGTTGTGGAGGTACACGATGCTCAATTATTCCATCAAACAAATCTTTTTGTTTCTGAAACTTATGGTTTGAAGGCAGATAACGTCGATGGCCCATGTAACATTGCTTATCGCCATTAGATACCCTCGCAGAACGGGTCTCTTTCATGCAACAAGGACATGGCAATTTTCTCTTAGTACTCCATCCAGACAACATTCCGTACGCAGCGAAATCGTTAATTGTCCAAAGTAAAGCTGCATGAAGTTGGAAATGACATCGAGTTGATGAATCAAATGTCTTAACACTGATTTCCCATAACTCGTTCAGCTCTTCTATTAAAGGTTGTAAATATATCTCAATTGCATCTCCAGGACTATTCGGGCTAGGTATAAGCATTGAAAGAATCATATTAGATTGTTTCATGAACAATTCAGGAGGCATGTTGTATGGAATTAGAATGATGGGCCAAATAGTATACGAGGTTTTTGAATTAGCAAAAGGTTGAAAACCATCGCTAGCAAGGCCAAGTTTAACATTGCGTGGGTCAGAAGCAAACCATTGACGCATTCCATCAAATGATTTCCATGCATAAGAGTTAGCTAGATGCCTCATTGTATCATCATTCTTTCTTTTATCATGATGCCATCTCATTAAAGATGCCATCTTAGAGGAAATATATAACCTTTGCAATCTTGGCTTCAGTGGAAAGTATCACAATATCTTTTGAAGTAACTTTTTACCATTACACCTATACTTATCTTCCCCATTACGCTTATCAATTTTCCATCTAGATGCACCACACACCTTACATTTGTTTACCTCTTCATCCTCCTTCTAGTAAAGCATACAATCATTCACACATGCGTCAATTTTCTCATAAGAAAGGTCAAGATCTTTTATAATCTTTTTTACTCCATAATAAGAGTCTTGCAAATTTGATCCATTTGATAACAACTCATGTTTTAAGAATTGTAAGAGCATAGCAAAAGACTCATTACTCCACCGACCAAGAGTCTTAATGCGACAAAGTTTTAAAAATGCAATCATAATTGAGGTTTTACATCCTTCATAAACAGGATCTTACAAATCTTTCAACAGCCTATAAAATGTCTTAGCCTCGTCATTTGGCTCCTCTTCCTGATTGTCATGGCTTAAGGAATCTACATCATGAAACTCATGATATAAATCCATCAAGATTCCATGCATTTCATCACATTCATCTACATCATTCTCATCATCCATCTCAACACTAGGCTCACTAAACCTTCCCCATGATAATACCAAAATGTATACCTTTTGATCATTCTATAAGCTAACAAGTGCCCTTGAACCTCTTCACGCGTCCCAAACTCAATGTTTACACATTTGACACATGGGCATCGAATGGTCTATGTTCCCAACCTAGTAAATGCATAGTCCAAGAAACTTTCTACTCCTTTTTCATAGTCTTTGCCTAAATGAGCTTCAATGTTCATCCACTCCTTGTTAGATACCATATTATCAAATTTTGATTCAATTTGCTAGTACGAACACACCTAGTATGGGAAGAAGAGGCAAATTTCGCCATTAGCCATCTTTGCTCTCATATAACATAATCACCTAAATATTAAATAAATTTTGACAACTACTTAATTTAACTCCAATCCAATGGGGACAAAAAAATAATAATAATATCCTAGAGCATCATGCTTACTACATAAACTCAGAAGAGCTTATTTAATTATAAGGCCACCAAGAAACATATGTACTATATGGGATTCAAACACAACATACCATATCATTACATATTCGCATAGGTAAATAAGGAAACCTTATAAGTGGAGAGGAACTAGAGAAGGAAGCACAACTTGGAGAAATATGACTATAAACCTCATAATCTGAAAACACACACACAAATTGGGGCAAATATGGGGGCAACTATTGTGTTTAATATGCCATTGTTTTATTTGAATTGATAGAATTGGTGATTGTTTAACTAGAATAGAGATAATTACGTCCGACATATCTTAATGGATTTTTGTTTCTCTTCTTTATTTACTGAGTTCCAGGTTTCCAGAGCTTCTTAGGCTCGTATAATCAACTTCAATTATGTTCATATTGTTTCACACAAGTTAGGGCTGTGATGTAACTGCAATTTAACCATTATACACAGACAAAACAAAGGAAGTAGTAATAGTATGAAATTATTCCATAAATCCTAGATAATTTGAGTAAAATTGAAGGATTTAACACCAATTCGTTATAACATTGGAAAAAAAGGGGCTAATGTTTGTAAAACCAAATATAACGCTCAAATAGGTTCGTACACTTTTTTTTGTTACCCATTAATTCATACAGCAAAATAAGGCTGTCAAAATATAAGTAACACAATAAAAACTAAACAAGAAATAAAACACATCAACCACAACAACAAAATAAGTTCGTACATTATAGTATATCTAATGGATCGGGTGGTATAAATATAATTTTAACTTAAAATCAATGCAAATGTATTTCACAAATGATGATAAATATTGGTTCCATGTCGCATTGATTGTGGTGAAAATAACTTTCAATAGTTTTAAGTAAATTTCAGCAACTTTAAATCATTTTTAGCAATAAATATCGATAAGTACTTTTCAGACGTTGAAAAAACATCCCAACATGGACATCAACTTCTCTTGTTGTGAACTAGCAAGTAGCCAAGCTTCTCAAATCTAAGCTTAACAAATGGAAGCAATCTTTCTATAACTCTAAGTTATAAGCATCTCTTCATACTTAATGCAAATGCGTCTTTAGTATCTGATTTAATTTGTTATGTACATACACACACGGACGCACCCCTTTTGTTCTTTCCCCCGAGGGAGGGAATGTCAAGTTATAGTACATAAAAACATTGTATTCTTTCTTGCATTATGTGCACTATATAGTAAAGCAAATTCTACTTTAAAGTGTAATATACTCAAGCATAAATGGACATCAAATTAAAGGGAATGTCAACTATATCATAATACATTGTACGTATTTTAAGGAAGCTCCAAAAGAAAGCCTTTTAACTAATAAGGAAACTAAGGTGCAAAAAAGGAGCCAAAAAAAGGAGATGTCCCCCAAGATAGAATAGAGATATACATAGACCCAAGTTTCTTTAGGGTATGCTTGCATTAAAAACATCATATATTGTTTAGTGCATCTAGAAAAAGAGGGCATTATCCACAAATATGTTATTGATATGTCAAAGATCACATAAGATGCTTTAGATATCACATGTAACACCATCATTTTATGCCAAATCATAATAATCAAAGCTTAATTACAATTATAAGTTCCATCACACTCTTATCTCATTATCATTGTTTAATTCATAGCCTCCTAAATTTCATAAGCAGAACAAACACACACTTATACTTTATTACAGACAGACAACCATTTGAGTCATCAATTTTAGATGTAGATGCTAGGCTGCAAACATGATGATAACAAGTAATGATCTAGTTTCATGAAAGAAGAGATTGAGTGATTTCTAGTGTCACATAATCACAGCAATATGCTGCCATGCACACTAAAGAATTTGAAAGAAACAAAGCTGTGTGACATCAGAATTGAAGCAATTAAATGGGACACCCATTAAACATGAACTACTTTCTGATTAGATAGAAGTGCAGTCTTGACACCTGTAGAACCCAGCTTTAACATATTACTTATATTCATCTCATGTAACTTGGTACGCAATCGTTTCCTTTGTAAACCGTTTTCCCCAAAAAAAACTATTTTGTGGGTCTTTAGGAATCAACCTCTCTATGGATAGGAATACCGATAGGGGTAAGGTTGCCTACAGTTGGATCTCTCCAGACCCCGCGAAAGCGGGACCCACACTGGGAGTTGTTGTTGTTGTTGTTGTTGTTATATTCATCTCATACGCCTTAGTTTCTACATGAAAATTTTCCATTCACTACTACAGCTTCTTCAATTTGAACAATTCATACGCGGAAAACAGAAGAAAGGCAAAGGCAGAGATAGAGATTGGAGAATTACCCGGTTGTATTCTCACTCAATGAGGCAGCTAAACCAACCAAAGGCGTTAGATAGTGGGCACCTTGGTGAAATTGCTGTCCATTTTCAACAAAAGAGCAAGAAACCACTTAAGCATGGCATTGAAACAAAAGATCCTCCACGAGTCACTAAATTTCAATGTAAATTACTCAACATTATCAGCATGAGTTACAAATTAAGATCAAGAAGAAGGCAATCCAGAACGCACCTATGCAATGAAGAAGAAATTGGTGGAAAGAAATTCGAAATTTGGGAGGCAATTAGCAGGCTAGGGTTTCGATGTGAAGCGAATGGAAGCAAGCCTGGCTTTAAGCGGAAGCTAAGCGCTGATGCATTCAATTTCCAGAATGGTTTTAAGAAACATCTATAATATGGTAATTTTGATGTATGTGTGGGTGGTAAGTGATCCAAATTACCAAATCAAACTCAAACTCAAAAACAAACCAAAGTGAAAAGAGAAATGAAAGATGGATGGAATGGAAGAAGATCTTCAACACACAAAAAAAAGGATAGAACAAGATCTTACAATTGAGATAATCCTTCACGGAGCCACTCAATGGCTTGATCTTGGGCTAATTCTCTTGTCTTAACCGAGGAATCACTCCAATGGAGAAGATAGAGAACCTAGAACACCACTTGAATTTGCCACAATTCAAGATATAGAACTAGGAATTTTAGATGCACTTTTGAGAAACACACTCAAAGTACTTGTATTGCTTTTGGGATTGGAGTACAAGCTGAATGACAAGCATCACACGCCCCTCCCCTTTTATAAGCTCAGCAAAAGACAACCAAAAGACTCAATAACTCCTAACAATTAAAATTAGCTAATGAAAAGTCTAAGTAAAATGAAAAGACTCATCATAAAAGGGGTGGGGGAGGTTACAAGGAATATTCTAGAATTTCCTATCAGCTGAAGAAATCCATCCAAGTCGTGCATGATGTCAGCAAGGTGATGTCATGTAACCTATGTCTCTTCACTTGCCTAGCATTAACTCCATGCAGCAGCCTTCACTTCAACTGAGCATTTCTCTCAACTCACACGTCCAAATAAGGTGATTTTGGGCTTGTTGGAAAGCCCTGGAAATCTATTTTTCCGAATGGGCTCATTTGCTCAATTTGGATAAGTACATAAAAAGTTATGGTTCGAACATTACACCTATATCAGAACTGAACTGGAGCAGGACAATTTCCCTTTGAGTGCTACTTTGCCCAATCAAATAACGTCTAAATTAAACAAACTTGGGCTTATTTTAAAACTGAAATCTTAAGCTTCCAAAGCATATGAGCCCTCAAGTTGTGGGTCTACTAAATCTTGCACAAAACAAGTAACAAAGACTGGGTTATGATTGAATGAATCCGGCGCCAACTCGTCGGGCATTGCCATGATTGTTCTGCAAAGTTTAGTCACTTCCTTGACCCCCTTGAGCTTAGTAGGGTCTTTCTTGAGCTGAGAAAGGAGCGTAGGAGAGTGGGCTTGATGGTCTCCATCATTGAAATACAAGGTACTCTTGATCCCCATTTGGAAAACCCATTTGGAAAAGGCACTTTGAAGTTCAAATAAAACTCCATAAAGTGTCTTTTGTCATGAAATTCAAATATTGGAACCAAAGAAGGGCCTTGCCATGCTTGAATTTGTATGGAGCTTACCTCCCATGAAGTTGAGTTTAAAGAATGAGAATGATCCCCTTGAAAATATACATCAAATTTGTAGATTTGAAACAACTATATGCCTAAATAAATGAATTATACCATTCTTAATATACAATGGACAATACTTCCACAATATAGAAGGAGAAAATGATTTACAAACCTCATAATATAAACCCAAAGCAAAAAATCTTAAATAATTCTCATATTGCTAACTTAGGCATTTTGTCGAACAGGTAGAGTGCACTATCCTTGTCCTAATGCTTCAGCACCATGGCAATCAATCAAATCGCTTCTTTTGACATAGCCGTTTAAGAAGAAGCAGCAGAACAACCAACGAACAATAAAGTAGAATCCAGAATGATATAGAACG